>PVKS010011125.1:0-16280 GCA_004027875.1 Aplodontia rufa
CATTGCTCCGACACTTAGTTGTGTATGTGGTTTGCTGGGATTTGAACCCGTGTCCTTGCACATGCCGGGCAAAAGCACCGTAACCACTGAACCACCGCTCCAGCCCCTCTTTATTTATTTATTTATTTTAAGAGAGAAGGACAGTGAGAGAGACAGAATCAATTTTTATTGAGTTTTTCATGTGGCTTTCGTTGCTCTGACACTTAGTTGTGTATGTGGGTTGCTGGGGTTTGAACCTGTGTACTTGCGCATGCTGGGCAAGTGCCATAACCACCGAGCCACTGCTCCAGTCCCTTTATTTTTTTTAGAACAACATCTTCCTTTTTTTTCCTCTGAAGATATTATTGGTGCTATTTTTCTTAAGTTTTATGTTTATTTATTTTTAAGAGAGATGGAGAGAATGAGAGAAAGAAAGAGAGAATCGGCTTTTTTTTTTATCTGGCCTTTGTCTTTGACTCTTAGTTGTGCACATGGTGCTGGGGCTTGAAGCGGGGTCCTTGCGCATGCCCGGCCAGCACTCCAAACCCTGAGCCACCACTCCGGCCCCTACTGGTGTTGTCTCAGAACATTCTGTGTGTCTCGGCAACAGACAGCCACTGCAGCTCCTGTGCATCTGCAGCGCAGGATTCCCAACCTGGAGCGTCACAGCCATGCAGGGTCCCAGTGCTGACCACTGCGTGTGACTGCCTCACTTGGGTCATGTGGAGGGGGAAGCATCGCCGGCTCCTGGAGTTGACGTGAGTCTGAAACCAGAACACACTGCTTAGCCACTTAGCACTAGGTGGCCACTGAGCTCAAGGGACCCTGGGAATGTAGTGCAGCCAGGGGCCCCTTGAGGAGGGCCAGCAGCATCGGTGGAAAGCTGCGTGCCTGTCACTCTCTCTCTGGCCTCCAGATATTCAGCACTCACATGTCTTCCTCCATGAGGAAAAGGTCCCCCCGTCTCTCAGGGAGATGGCCCAGCCCAAAGCCTGGTTCTGCTCAGATAGGTGAAGCTTGTCACTGGGTCTAGATGCCTGTTCCCCAGTCTGCATGAGAGTCCACGGTTACCTGCCCCCCTCCCCGTAATCTGATCCTTAATCTGAGCTCCACCCGCGGGCCTGAACCCTCTTAATTGACTGAGCTGTCCTTACAGCAGGCTTCAGAGCAAAAATCCACTCTTCTTCTGTTTGCAGTGTGCACAGAGGCTCTTCCGACCTAGGAGCCCAAGTCTCTGGGCTACTTGTGACCTCAAACTTGTCTTTCACAACACCTGCTAAGGTGGCAAGGTCAGCCAGCACCCACCCACATGCTGGCTCTTTCCCTCCCTCACCTGGTTTTCCTGTGTTTGCGGAAGTGTAACAGGGAGGTGTCCCCATCCCCCTGGACTCAACTGCTAAGCCAAGGCCACATATTCCAGGGTCCACTTGTCCAGTGCCCTGCATGCTGCCTCAGTCAGCTGTCGCCACTGTGCTGCTTAAGAGCTACCCCAAAGAGCCTTGAGATTACACCCATGGGCCTGAGGGCTGACTGAGCTCCGCCAAGCCAGGCCAGACCCTGGGATACTGGACACCCAGTAGGCTTGCTGTTAGCATCCGGTCTGTCCTCCCTTCTTCCACAGGGTTCCTCTTCTCATGGTGGATCCCAGGCATGCAAGAGAACAAGGCCAAACCTGATGGCTTATTCCAAGCCTTTGCCACTTCCCAAGGAGTAAGACGGCATGGGTCAGGGCTACTCTGCCAAGCCCAGAGTCCAGGGGCGTGGGACAACCTGCCACCTTCCCAGAACTGCAAGAATGAGAGAAACAGGGGGCTGGAGCGGCGGCTCTGCAGTTACAACGCTTGCCCCACATGTGCAAATACACGAGTTCAAACCCCAGCACCCACGTACACAACTAAGTGTCTGAGCAGTGAAAGACTCAATTAAAAAAACAACTTGATTCTTTCTCTTCTCTCTCTCTCTCTGTCCTTCTCTCTTAAAAAAAAATGAGAGAAAGAAAAAAATTGGAACCAGTTATCTAAGACAAATATTTTATTTATTATTTACTTATTAAATTTATTGAACCAGAGGCACTCTAACACTGAGCAACATCCCCAGCCCTTTTTATTTTTTATTTTGAGACAAGGTTGCTAAGTTGCTTAGGGTCTTGCTAAATTGCTGAGGCTGGCTTTGAACTTGAGATCCTCCTGCCTCAGCCTCCCAAGTCACTGGGAGTACAGGTGTGCACCAATGCGCACAGCTTCTATTTTACTTTGACACAGGGTCTTGCTAAGTTGCTGGGGCTGGTCTGGAACTTGCAATTCTCCTGCCTCAGCCTCCTAAGGCGCTGTGTGCCACCACACCCTGCTAACCTATGATAAATGTAAGGTAAGTTTAATTGTGCAGACAGACCCTGGCGGAATAGCCTAAACAGAAGGGACATGGACTTCTCTTGAGAGACGTATCCAGGGTTCCAGTTGGATTTTGACTGCTGTGGTCACCTGGGGATCCAGGCTGACCCTGATCTTGCAGTCCTCATGAGGCTTTCTAGGTGGCTCTGGATGTTTGGTTATTGTCATCTGGACCCTCTGGGGAGGGAGCTGCTATGGAAGGGGTGTGGGCCAGGTTCAGAGGTGAATTAACATCCTCAGTGGGTGGAGCTGGCCACATGGCCAGAGCCCTTGCAAGGTAATCTGGGAAGTGAGGTCTAGCCCCCATCAGGGAGGCAGGGAGCCTGGTGTCAGTGGAGGCTTGAGCTCAGCCCCTTGTCCTCAGTTCCTCTGCTTGCAGCTTTTGGTTCTCTCTAGTTGGTGATTCTAGCCCGTTGCTCCTTTTTTTTTAAAGAGGGAGGAAAAGGAGAATCAACTTTACTTTTTCATCTGGCCTTTGTTTCTCCAACACAGTTGTGTATGTGGTGCTGGGGCTTGAACCCAGGTCCTCATGCATGCCAGGCAAGCACTCCAGCCCCTGTGCTCCTCTTTGTGTGAGGTTCTGTCTATCAGCAAGGGGTCAGCTGCCTTGAGACTGCGTGGAGACCCTGCAGGCTGCTGGGAGAATCACTGCTGGTTTTGAGGACAGGGGACTGTTTCTTCCAGGTGTTATCTGCCAATAGGATTTCTTCTCTGTCCGCTGCCTCTTCCTGAGCATAGCAGGGGTGGGGCTGTCTCTCCATACACACCCCTCCCCATCCCTCAGATGGCTGTCCCAGGGGCCCTCTGCTGTTGCTGTCTCTGAGCAGGGCTCCCTTAGAGCCACCATCCTTGCTGGCACTTTTCCCTGTGTTCTTTAAGGCTGTGGTTTCCTTCCTCCAGCCAGAGCAATGCCCCACCCATTTCCCCAGACACCCTTCCTGTTGTCTGGTTATAATGGATTTTAGAATTTTTCTGTCATTTCCACAGATTGAAGGTGGGAGGGGAGGCTGTTAGGAATTGTCTAGACACTATCATGATTCAATTCCCTTGCAGGCTCTAAACCCCTTCAAGTCCAGGCCTTGGATGCTTAATCCCTGGGAGCTTCGTCTTCAAGGCTGTATTGATCGGGATTTGTGGATTGCAAACCAGCTGGATCAGGTGGGCCGGCTGCCAGGTAGTCTACATTCTGGACTGCAGCCTAGCTGTGTGCTCACCTTGGGACCACTACGACCTTGCTGAGGAACCTTAAATGTTGCTGTTTAGTGACTTGGTGACTTTGGTGCCAACGGTGCAGGGGACATGGGGACTGAGAATCCTCAGGCTGAGCCATGCAAGTCCTGGGCTCATCTCCTTAGTGTTGTCTCCTGCACCATGCTGCCCCTTACTTACCTCCAGAATTCAGCTCCCCCTGGACACACGCACTGGACTCCCACACGAAGCAGATAGCCCTACCTCGGATTCCATCTTGATTTGTTTGTGATTTTACTTGGGAGGAAGGCTGGGAACCAAGGAAAAAGTTTGAAAAAAATACCCTCTCCAAGGCCTGGGACCATGGACACCCACAGGTTGTGGATTCTCCTGAGGAACTAAAACTGAGTCTGCTCCTTTTCCGGAATAGCAGTGTCTGCTTGTGCAGGTGTCTGTTAGAGGAGTCACCAGCCAGCCTCAGGGGCTTATCTCCACCCGCGCCGCCTCTCAGGGCCCGGTGAGGGTCCTGGTGAGGCCCTGCCTTCATCCTCTTGTTCATAGCTAAGCTGCCTCAGGGAGGACAGAGCAGCAGGCCGTGCAGCCTGGCTGTGCTCCACTCCGATCTGAATCCATGGGTACTGGCTCCATACCCTGACATATCGTTTCAACGCGTCCTAGCTCAAGCTAGGGGTCATTGCTCATTCGGGGAGAGCCTTGGACAGCAGTCACTGTTCCCAAGTGCCCGCAGAAGGTCTGAGAATTGCTAAGAACCCCGGCCGCTGGATTCACTGTGGAAAAGGAACACCGGGCACCCTCCTACCCTCCGTGGAGAGGACTGCGTCGCCTGCATTTCTCTTTGCAATGGGTGCGCCCCCAGCGCATTGCGCTTTCTAAACCAAGTCCGCTGAAGTCTCAGGACTGACCCCGTCCAAGTCGCCGTCCTGCTCCCCGCAGCTGCGACGTCATCCCCTCCCAGGTCCCTCCTGACGCCGGGGCTCCTTCCCGACGGTGGAAGGGTATTAGGAAATGCCGAACCCCGCCACGACCACCTTCCCAGCGACTGCTCAGCGCAGCACAGCTACCCGAGCCTCTGCGCCAGGATAGTAGTACAGCAGTCTGGTGAGGAAAGATTGCAGACGCAGCAACTCCTGTGGCCACGCCCCTAACCCTCCCATTGGTCAAATCTCGCCCCGCCCGCACCCCCGCACGATCCTATTGGTCTTCGCCCGCAGCCAAGACAAAGGGAGCGACGGAGGCGGGAGGCGATTGGGCGGGGTCGGGAGGTGGGCGGGGAGGGGAGCAGGCCGGCGCGGCAGGCCCAGCGAGTGCGGCGGGGGACTCCGGCCGGGGCGGGAACGCCCCCTCTCGCGGGGGCGGGGCAATCCACGTGGGTGGGGCCCGACGCCCCCGGAGGGCGGTGGCCGCGGGGCGCGGAGCGCGGGAAGCCTGCCCGCCCCTCCGCCCAGCACCCCTCCCGCTCCGGGGCTCTTGCCCAGGCCCGGGCCGCTACCGCTGCCTCGTCTTCCCCGGGGGTTTCGCGTCGGTCTTCACACGCCTGGTTGCCCGAAACTTGAAAACGCCGGTGCCCGGACACACAAGGCTGCGCCCGGGCTTCTACCTGCAGCCGGAGCCGCATCCCCGAGCCTGGAAGCGCCGCTGCGGGGCTTGGGAGGCCCCTCGGTGAAGGCCAGGCCCGGGGATCCTGTGCGTGGACCGCGGAATGGGAGGTGGCGCGGACCTTGGCGTTAGAAATGGATTCGGAGCGGGGAAAGGAGGGCCGGATCTCCGGATCTCCGGCTCACCGCGCTTCCTGGAGAGTTAGCTCGGCGGGGTGCGTCGCCGGGGAGGGAGGGGCAGGCCAAGGGGCGACCAGCTGGGCGGGGAGTGGCCTCTGGGGGCCCCCTCGCCAGCGGAGGGCCCGCGTGGCCGCCCTCGGAGTGCCTCCAGGTACGTGCGTTTTCCTTGTTTCCAGAGCGCACTTTGGGGAGGGAGCGAATAAAAAACCTGGCAGAAGGGGAAGAGCCTTTAGCTGCAAATGCGTCCTCTTGGCCGGTGTGGGGACGGCCGCAGAACGCGGCGTAGAGCCTTTCGGAGCTTGCACCGCAGCGCTCCGCCCGCACTGGAGGCTCGGAGGTGAGCCCCTTGAGAATCCGCGCCCTCTTTTCCCCGGTTCTTTTTAATTGACCAAGGACACCGCGTGTTCTGCCTCGGCCTCAGAACTGGGTGTATCAGGCTTTGTTTCCGCAGCCATCCCCCCTCCCCAATCCCCTGGAAATCCGAATTCTTGAGCTCAGGGAATTTTGGGGGTGGCGGGGAACGGAGGAAGTTCGAGGTGGTGAGACGACCTTGGCCTCTGTAGGGCGTGCAGCTCCCCTGGTCCTGGAACAAGCCTCTCCCGGCTTGCATGGCTCTCAGAGTTCGGAGAGGCCTTTGCGCTTTGGGGTATTTTTTTTTCCGGTCACTGGCGATGGGTGACCGGCCTGCAGCAGGCTCCTTCCCCTCCCCCATGCCCACTTCAAACAAAAGACACCTTTGGAGAATAGTTTTGGGGGTAGAACTCTTCTGGAAGTGGGCCTTCAGTTCTCCCCGCCCGCATTCTTAGGAACGGGGTTTTTACAACAAAGGGGACGGTTGGAGGAAAAGGGCCCTTTTATTTTGGAATACCTTAAGAAACAGAATTCAGCCTGGCCTGGTGCCCGGCCGAAATCCCAGCTACTCGGGAGTCTGAGGCAGGCGGATAGAAAGTTCAAGGCCTGCCTTGGCAACTTAGCGAGATCCTGTCTTAAAAGAAAGGCGGGGGGTGTAGGTCAGAAGTGGAGCGGTCGTGCACAAGACCCTGGGTTCAAGCCCCAGTATCAAAAATAATAAACCAAAAGAATTTACTTGCTCTTTTTCCACTCCCCCCCCCGAAAAAGATTAGAGGCAGCTGAGCCCGAGCTCCCCCCACTTTCTTACCTGATTAATGGGACTTTAGATGATGTGTGCTTTGGATGGTTTTTTGTTGGAAGGCTGAGAAAAAGAAAAAGGGCCCTAGTTATGTGGGAAATTGGAAAATTGGCTTCCAACCGTTGGGATAAAAACCCCCATGCAGTGAAATGTGTCCTTAGCTGTTTTGCAGAAGATTGAAAATTAAGGGATTTGATAGTTGTGTGTGTGTGGGAGGGGGGTTGCCCTCCCCTCCCCCAATGGATTAGAACAAAAGGCCTGGGCGAATACGGCAGGATGCGCTGGGGGTTCGAAAGCCCCCAAGCGGAATGGATCACGTTGTAAAAATCCCCGGTTTCCGGGTCCCCGCGCTTAGGCAGTCTCGTCCTAGTGTGGGTGGTGAAGAAAGTGAAGCCTCCGCCCAGAGTCGGATTGAGCCTTGAGCCCTGCCCTGGCGGCTGGAGCCCTGAGACCCTTCCCCGGTTCGTTCCAAGTGGTGGTTTCCGGGCTGGGGCGAGTCGGGCTCCGGTCCGGGAAAGTTCCCTCTTTAGGGCAAAGCGCGCGATTTCTGCAGCCACCCTCCCAGAACAAGGGCTCCCGGCGTTCTCGCTGTGCGCGTCCCTTCCTGGACCCGCGTGGCGCTCGGGGCGCAGACCCGCGTCCACCAAATCCCTGGACCTCGTTTCTCTCAAAATAAAACTCAACAAGCCATAAAGCCTCCCGACTGCAGTAGAAACGGCGTCGCAGATTTATGGTTCCCCGAATTCCCCACACTCCAATTATTCTTGTTTTTAGTTGACTTATGGGTGGTGACCAATGAAATCATTTTCCATTTTGGATTTTTTCCCCCCAACATGAAAAAGTGCAAGTCTCGCTCCTCCTTTACCCGTTTGGGCGTATCTTTTTCCGTGCGGGAAGAAAGAGGGCGGCGCTCTCCCCGGGGCCAAGGTGCGGACTCGCCTCGCAGCCCTGGCGGTTGCAGGGTAGGGAGAAATGATTTTTTTTTTTTATCTTGCGGGCAAGGGTATCCCCGGAACCCCTCCCTGGAAGCACTGCCCGGTGCGGTGCGGGCCACTTGGGCTCTGGGCCCCACCCAAGGGTCGCAGCGCTCACTCAGGCCTAGCGGATCCCCCACAGGCCCGCCCCAGCCGAGTCACCCACCATCCCTCGCCCTCAGGGGGCCGCGCAGGGCGAGCGCCTGGGTGGGTATTCGGGACCCCCGCTGGAGGCGAGGTCCCCAGACCGATCCCTCGACACTGCCTGGCGGCCCCATCCCCCACCTTCCCTTTGTTCGCCTCTCCGGACCCTGAGCTGGAGGTGGCAGGAAAAAAAATAATTAGATGGAAATCGCAGATTAGACGGGGTGCGCTGGCGGCCTGGGCAAGCCGGCCGACACTCCGCCGCCGCCTCATAAATCTTTTTCGCAGCCTGACAAAAGCCGCGTCCTCCCGTTCCCTGGGAATTCAGAAACTTGTAGGTCTCCTCCTCCAGTCCCCCAGACACCCCTCTTCCGGAACGAGGGCGGAGAGTTCTTGATGACCCCGACTTTTGGCCAGCCCAGGACGCCCCAGGCTCAAGCCCAGAGTTAGTAATTCTCAGAACTGGACAAAGGTGTGGGAGCGAGAAGGGGAAAACCGGGACAGCAAACATCCCCACCCTGTTTGTAACCAAATAAATATTAGGGTGCCAGTTTCTGGCACTCCAAACTGCGGGAGGAGGGTGTGGTGGGGAGTTCGGAGGAGGGTGAGGGGCGGATTAACCCCTCGCCAGCGACTCCTTTGTCTGGCCTGGCCATTGCAGATCCCAGCGGGGCGCCCTCGGGCTGGGGGCCCGAATGGGTTCCCAGGCGCCTGGCTCCGCAGGGCGCGGCGCGCCCCAGCCCTGCCAAGATTCGAGGTGTCCCAGATCTCCGGAGCCCACGTACGATCCACCCGGGACTGCACCCCAGATGCCTCCTGCCGTTGAGCGGAAGAGAACTTGAAGTCTTGACTCGTTCAGATTTAAAAAGAAAACTGGAATTAATTGGGAAAACAGTAGGGCTCTTCCCGTTGTAGATTAGAAGTGGGGGTGTCTTTTTCTAAAATTTTATCTTGTTGTGGCAGTTGTTTCTGACCTTTCTTACTATTAAAAGAAATGTTGCCACATTTAATTTTTGTTGCCGTGAGATATGGAGAGCGCAGCCCAACATTTTGAAGTAATTTGATAAGCCTTCAAGTAGCAAATCCGACAGGGAGGCTGGCGGCCCAGGTATAGTTTCTTTATAACCTGAATTTACAATGAAAGCATTCTCCTTTATGGATATAATAGATTAGATTTCACAACTTAATTCTCCGCAATGGCTCAGTTTAAGGGAGCCCCGGCTGATTTTATTACGCCAAGCCAAATTGGATGTTTGTGGTCTTAAGGAAAAGTGATTGTGACATAAAATATGTAATTTTTAAAGCAAAAAAAAAAACAAAACACGGGTTGGACCCCGTCTTCTCCCCCCTCGGTCCTTCCTGCTACCCCCAGACCCCCAGTTTGGGAAATGCTGAGAACTACTGGTGTTGGCCGGTTTCTGCCAGGAGTCCCAGCAGGAGGGCCTGAGAGGCCTAGCGGGCTGCGCGCACGCGGAGCCGCTGCTCTGCACCGTCGGGAACATCCGAGTCCCAGCTCGGGCCCGGGGTCGCTGTCCACTCTGTCGACTGCACGGGTTGTCTGGGCCCAGAAGGCGCGCTCTCGCCGGAAGGCTCCGGCCCTGCTGGGTGCGAAGCAGCTGCGCTCCCGGCCCCCACAGGCTCCGTGCCTGCGCGACCACTGGACAAGAGCGGCCCCGACACTCACCGCGTGCGGTACCCGAGCCATCGTGACCGCTGAGGGGAGGGGGCGTCGGCGCGAGGAACTTTCCAGGCCCGGCCACCCCTTCTGAGTGCCCGGAGCCAGCCCTCACCAAGCCTCTGCCTGCCAAGGACAAGGGTCTGAGCGCCCGCGGCCGCGCAGCCATCACTTCCGATTAAGGTCTGTCCTGCACCCCGGACAGCGGCGCCCCCTCCCGCGTTGGGTGCTTTGTTGGAAACTGACGTTGCCTCCCAGAAGCTGGAGGCGGAAGGCAGCCTGATCGCTGTCCACCCCTGCCCCTGGCCACTCAGGCCAGTACTAAAACCCCTGCCACGACGTTGGGAGCCAGGCCTGGCGTCTGGGCCCTCCATGGTTCAGGGACAGCCCGGAGCTCTCTTGGGGAGGACGCATGCGTGCGTGAGGGTGCGTGGCCCGCGGGCTGCGGGGGAGCGCCTTAAATTAAATCTTCACAGCGCCTGACCTTGTTTTTTCCTCGGGCGGATAACGGCAGCAGCTGTTTTTTCCAGAATTCCTGCTGCTGGGGGAGGGGCGTTATTATTATTATTTTTGGTTGTCACAGTCTCCTGGAAACATTCCTTGGCCTCGGCAAGTGTAACAATAGCCCAGCGGATTTCAGGGGGAAGCCCCCTCCCCTGATTTCTCCAGGGACTCTGTCCCTAGGCTGCTGTGGGGGTCTTCCTCCCCTGCTGGGACCCTGCCTCCTCCTTTGCCCTCAGAACCCCACAGGGGCCTAAATATGCCCACCTTGGGGTTTTGAAGGTCCCTTTTGACTGTGGTGCCCTGGACCTGGTCACTCCTGGGTTACAGCAGAACTGGGAGATGGGGAGAAGTTGATGTCTTACAGAATCAGTAGGGGCAGGGGATCAGAGTGCCTCTTCCCAGGCCCACTCCAGGTGGCCTTTACCTAGGCCCTCCTTTAGGGCACCTCTTCCCTTGTGGCTCGATCCCTACTCAGCTTTGGAAGAAATGTCCCCTCCCTAGGAAGCCTGCCCCTTTGCTTTGGGGGTCAGCACTGGCCCAGAGGCAGTTGAAGACTGAGAAGCTCTGGTGAAGTGGAGGAGGGGGCCTGCAGAGGGACTCTGACAGGCTTTTGTTCCCTCTGTGCTGGACCCCTCTGGGGGCAGCCAATCCACTGCTGGCCTCTGCACACAGCTCTCCCGCTGACTGCTGCTGCTGCCCCACCACCACCAGGAGGGCCGAGCAGTGATTTGGGGGGGGGACAGCTGATGGCCCCTTGTCAGTGGACACAAGTCAGCAGCCTGGTTGCTGGTCACAGACGTGAGTGACCCCCATTTCTAACCCTATGCACCCCTGAAGAGTCCAGCACATCCATCTTGTGGAAGGAGAGACTGGCCCTCCTGGCTGCTCTCCCAGTGGAACAAGGAGCCCCAAAAAGTGACTGTGCCCTGAAAGGGCCCTGGGAAGCCAGGCTGGCAGCCAGTGCTGCTCTGGGTAACCGGTCTGGGCCTCCTGGGCATCAGATAGGGTATGGGGTGAGGACTGCCAGGGAGCCCAGGCCATCATCTCCTACCCTACATGCATGGTCAGGAAGTGGAGGCCAGGGGGTCTCAGCCTGTACCTTTCCTACTCCCATGGGAGAGGCATGGAGGGGCCTGTTTACTTCCAGGCATCCCCAGGATCCTCTGACCAGGTGGCAGGCATCAAGACCAGGTGGCAGCTCCGCACTATCACCCAGGGACCTGCCCTGCAGCTGTCTGCTGGACAGTCCCTCTCCCTGCCTATAAATTCACTTCCACTTGTGTCATGCCAGCCTCATGGATGTGACAGGGCACACCCAGCCTCTATGGAGGCAGGAACTGAACTTTAGTCTCCGGGCCATCGTGGCAGCAGGGACTGTATTTCATCAATGGTTGTTACACAATAAAAAAAGGTAAAACAGCCCCTACTTGTGATTTTTTTAAATGCAGTTTGTGTAAGTTTACGTTTCTAAGTACTTGTGAGCTGGATGGGGACTGTTAGGGCAGGACTGGAGTGGAGTGAGCCTGAAGCATCTTCTTTTCTGGGTACCAGAAATAAAGTGAACCTGGGTATCAGGACCTGCAGCCTGGGCCTCAGGCTGGCAAGAGGTGACTATTATGGGCTGCCCTTTAAAAAGCTGAGAAAGGCCACTCAGTGGCCTTGTCCTCTGGGCTTGGCGTCTGCATTCCTGAGCCAGACATCCATAAGCCAGCTGGGCAGGACTGTCCCCTAGGGACCCTGGGACCTTGAGCACAGTGGGTTGCCTCCCACTCTGTGGGCTGCTGGGCAGGTTCCTTAGGTCAGGAAGCAACTGGAGACCCCACCCCCCAATCTGGAGCTTAGTTTCCCTGCTTGGCTTCCCTGCTTCCCCTCTTACATGAATTGATTCTGGGTTTTTCCAGCCTCCAGGGAGTACTGGGTGCCATATGCAATACCAAGACCCAAGGGCCCAGGCAGCCTCTGCAGGTACCTCCTTGGTCTCCTCCTGCACCTGGTATCTGCCTCTGAGTCCACCAACTGCACACCTCTGTTCCAGGACACCCCCGAATGCCTTTACCTTGGCAGGGAGGGAACACTACCTTTCTGCCCTTCCCCAGCTACACATGGACCTCAGGATACAGCAAGAAACAGACTTTTTTTTTTTTTTTTTGTGGTCCCAGGGGTTAAACCCAGAGGTGCCTAACCACTGAGACACATCTGCAGCCCTTTTTATTTCTTTTTACTTTGAGACAGGGTCTCGCTAAGTTGCTTAGGGCCTAAGTTGTTGAGGCTGTCTTTGAACTTGTGATCCTCCTGTCTCAGCCTCTTGAGTCGCTGGGATCACAGACATGCGCCACCGCGCCAGGCAAGAACCAGATCTTGAAGCGACATTTCAGCCGCAGCCACTCCTGAGCCAGAGCACCCTGCCAGTAGTGCAGGGTGGGGAGAAGCCGCCTGAGAGTCCAACCCAGCACCTGAAGTGGGGGCCTGGCTTTGAACAAAAGAACAGGGGAAGGGGCTGGAGCGGTGGCTCTGCGGTTTCGGTGCTTGCCTGGCAAGCACAAGGACCCGGGTTCAAACCCCAGCACCACGTACACAGCAAAGTGTTGGAGTAACCAAGGCCATGTGAGAGACTAAATAAAGTTGTTTCTCTCTTTCTCTGTCTCTCTTACTGTCCCTCTCTCTTTAAAAAGGGAAAAAAAAAAAAAAAAAAAGAACAGGGGAAGATGAGGAAGTGGCAGAGCACTTGGTTCCATGCGTGAGGCTGGGCTCCATGCCAAGCACCGTCAAAACAGCACAGGAGAGGAAGGAGCCTGAAGAGTCGGAGCAGGGAACTGTCCGGTGGGACATCTGCACACCGTGACAGTGGTCATGGCATCCGTGATCATTTCAGACGTGGCCCTGGCCTGGTCTTCATCATCCGAACACGGACACCCACCCTGTTGCCCCACCTCCGGTCACAAGAGCAGTCCTGGAGGACCAGGATTGAGGCAGCCTTGACCCCTGTGCTGCTGGGCACCCTGCCTGCCAGTGGCCTTGGCCCTGCCTGACCCCTTGAGCTCCTGGGGATGGGCTCTCCACCGCCACCCTCCCCCCAGGGCTACCCTTTCCCTCTTATTCTGAAAGCCTCATCCTGCTGAGTTAATTGGCAAACTTTCCCAGAAGTAAACTTGAGGGATGGAAATTAATAATTTTCCTGGTGTTGCATTCATTGCTAATCAGGCCAGGGAGAGGAGGAGGAGGCCTGGGTGTATCGGAGGACCCCAGCAAAGCCATTAGCATGAACGAGCTCTTCCAGGGGTGAGGGGTTCCCCATGCAATTTAGCAGGCCCGCAGCAGCACTGCGGTGGGTGCTCTCAGGAAGCCGTCCTTGCACCCCTCGTCTCCAAGGCCAGGCAGCCAGTTCCTGTGGCCTTGTGGCCTGGGACTAGCAGGCTCTGTCACAGAGGATGGAGAGGCAGTCCTGATTGACTGCTCCAGGCCAGACCCTGGGAGAGGAGCCCAGAGGCAGGAGGACAGGACAGCCACTGCCAAACCCTCGGGAAGCTCTCTTTTCAGAGGCAAGTGGCTGGGCCTCCGAGGCCGAGGGTGCATGCCCCCAGAACTCTGCCCTGTAAGTGGGTTCAGCCCCAGGTCCCCAGAGTTCTGGAGCTCTGGCTTGCCTTGTCACAGGCCATTCGCTAGTGCAGGTGGCAGGACATGGGTAATGGGTGAAGGCTCAGGCAACCAGGCCTCTTCGCCCCGGGAGTGACAGCTGGTCCACGACAGACCCTGTCCCTGGTCAGCTGCCGTGGCAGCTCCTGGCCTTCAGAGACTTTGGATGGGCACTCAGTGGCCCTTGAGGAAAATCCAGAAGCCTAGGCCCCACCCAGAATCCAGCATGGGAGGTGGGTGTGACCACCAAGGTCCCCAAGTGGTTCCGACCCTGTGGTCCAACAACCGTCCCCAACACCTGGGCTTCAGAGCCCCTGGGAGCCACGGGTTGCTCTGCATGCGGGGCTGAGTGAGGGGAGGATGAGACGGTTGTTTTCCAAGGCTGAAGGTGGTCCCCACAGTCGGTTCACAGGGTACTCTGCCCGTTTCAGCAAAGCTGACCCCTCATGTAAGTTCACCTGGAGAGCCAGAGATGAGGACGAACCCCGAATGGGGGCAGGTGGGGGCCAGGAGGTGAGAGGGATCCACACAGGGGAATGTGACAGTGGCCCTGGAGGAGCTGGGACATGCTCAGGGGCAGGGCCAAAATGGCACCGGGGATGGTTAGGGAGGGCGTGGCCTCTGCTCGGGGCTCCAGGTAGCTGTCATGGCCAGCAGGTGCATGGGCTGCCATCTCAGATCCTTGGCCATGCCCTGTCCACTCAAGCAGTGCTGACCGCTCTCAAGGCCTGGTGACTTGTGCCAGCCCAGAGCGCCACCTTTGTGGAGGCAGCCAAACTGCTTTGTCCTTCAACCTTGGGAGCATAGGGTAGGATAGGAGGGAAAACTATCACTGGCTAGTACCTGAACTCGGTACACTTACAACAACAGCACTCTGGGGCCTGGTGGCAATTATGCCATGGAAATAATATTACAAATGAAAATGTGAGGCACAGAGAGGGTCAGTAATTTGCCCAAAGCCACACAGCAGGATTTGAACCAGATCTATCTGGGACACACCCATGTTCAAGACAATATATTGTACATTAATTATAAGTCATCATCTCACCTGAGGGACCTACCTGCCCAGGACAGTGCCTGTGGCTCTTGGCTGGGCCCCTGACCTGACTTCCTGGGTTACGAAGGCTGGAGAGGCAGCCTCTTGGGGCCAAGAGCTCACCCAAGGCACCAGGATGCTCAGCTCAGATGTCACTAGGGAGTGTGTCCTGACCACTTTCCCTCCTGCCTGGCTATGCCAGTGCACTGATTAGCCCCACATGGGATCTACCTGTCCTAAGGACCTGGGGGGCTTCAGGCTGCTCCTCTCTCACCCACATGGGCCATGGATGGCTACAGGGCCTGGATGCCACCCTGCAGATAGCGGTGTCCCTGACTTCAGGAAAGATTTGGAGTTGGCATCTGTGTTCCCACAGGCATCTCCAGATGGCAGCCCTCCCAGCGAGGTCCCCAGGTCCTGGGGACACCCCTGGACACTGTGGACACGGCCAGGGTGTGGAAGGCAGAGGGATCCAGCCTCTCCCGAGTCAGGGCCTCCCTGCCTCACCCCAGCTTCTGATCCTGCCATGGTGTCTCGAGGTCACCTTCCCAGTCTGGTCTTTTACTGTCCCACTCTGGCCCT
This sequence comes from Aplodontia rufa, assembly GCA_004027875.1. NCBI lineage: Eukaryota > Metazoa > Chordata > Mammalia > Rodentia > Aplodontiidae > Aplodontia > Aplodontia rufa. The sequence continues at coordinate 15,052 of PVKS010011125.1, forward strand.
GGCTTCAGCCACAAACCTTTCCCATCTTCTCTTGCCTTACTGCCCCGCCCCAGGCCTGGGGATGGCTTTCCGAGTCCACATGGCTGGGGGACATTCAGCAGGCGGTGCTGGCCTACAGGGGGACCCAGGAGCTGAGTGCACAGTGGACAGCAGGTGCAGGGCTTTCCCCTCCCACCAAGGCTGACAGGTACCTAAGCCTGCTCAGCGGGGTCCCGGGCTCCCCAGAGTTGGCAGTGACTCCATCCTGGGGCTTGGGAATCTGCCCTTGGCGGTTTTCACTGAACTGATTAGATGAAGTGGTCAGGCTGTGCTGGTGGGGACCTACTCCCACCCTGCCCAGGCCCTGCAGGGCTGGCCCTGAGGCTGCACATCGCAGGTAGCTGCAAGGGGGGAGGGAGGTGAGGGCGCACAGCCTCACCCTCGCCCTGTGCTGATTCCTTCTCTCCCGACCCCCGTTCAGGAGGTGCCATTGCCACAGACTGGGGCTCCCCGACGCGGGGCGCCCAGCCCGGCCCAGCCTGGCCCAGCCCATACTTTTGTACTCTGTCCTTTTCGAGGCCGCCCCAGGTCTGCCCTGTGGCTGGGCTTGCCAGGAGCTGACCAGGTCCCCATCTGCGAGGAACCCCACCCAAAGCCCCAGCTGGCCCCCACAGGGCCACCTCTCTGCCACACACCCCACCCTGGGGAATCCGGGACACTTCCCTAGCTCAGAGGTAGGGGAGAGGCTGGACCCTCCTTCTTCCTGTACCTGGCCCTCAGGGCCACCGTGGGCCTCAGCTGGGACCCATCCTGTATTCCTTGATTGCTGTAAGGTGCCTCCCACGCTGCAGCCCTGAGCCCACATTTCTTGGTCTGAGGGTCAGGCTGGAGTCAGATGCCCTAGGGGAGCCCTGGAGCACAGGCCTTGTTCCTGCCTGCTCCCCACCCCACACCTCCAGCCATCCTCCCTGCCCACTGGCAACTGCCCTACTAACTCAGGTGCCCCCTCAAGGAGCCAAGGCCACAAAGCAGCTGATCACAAAGCGGGCCTCAGGGAGGGGAGCAGAGCCAGGGAAGAGGCCCTCTGAGTCAGCTGTGGGGGCTCTGTCCTTCCATACTCCAAACCTGGGTTTCCTCCAGGTGGCTCAAAGTCACCTGTGTGACGCTCTTGAAATGAGGGCCATTTGGCTCAACCGCTGCACTGAATGCTTAGAAAGGTCGTGTTAAAAAGGGGAAGAGGCGGGCTGGAG
>PVKS010011125.1:16380-36423 GCA_004027875.1 Aplodontia rufa
GGAGAGGGACTGGGATGGCAGGCAGGAGGATCGCAAGGCGAAGGCCAGCCTCAGCAACTTAGAGAGGCCCTATCTCAAAAGGTAAAAAGGACTGCGGATACAGCTCAGTGGTAGAGGTCAAAATTCAAGGTTCAGTCAAGGTTGAAAAGCAGGGGTTCTGTTATAGATGAAAGGAAGCTAACAAGATGTGGTGGGTAGCGGCAGTGGGAGCCCCTCTGTAGGGTTGGGACTGGATTGGTAGGGACTGGCCCTGAAGGACTGTGGATGAAATGGAGTCTTGTACACAGGTGGCGTGGCACTTACAGGACCGTGCAGACGTCTCCTAGGCTCCACGTAAGAAGGCCCTGTTCTTAGACAGCAGGTTCAACCGCATCTAGGTGTAAAGTCCCGCAAGGTGACCAGTCTCAAAAGAGCCAGCAATTTGATTTTTCTATTTTTGCACTTCGAGGGATGGAAACCAGGGCCTTGCACTTGCTAGGCAAGAGCTCTACCACTGAGCCGCCCCCAGCCCCAGCAATTTTAAAGGGAGAGAAAGAGATGAGAGAGAAAATCAGTAAACAAAGTGCATTTTATTTTATTTTATTTTAAGAGAGAGAAAGGGAAAGGGAGAGAGGGAAAGAATCAGCTTTATTTAGTTTTTCATCTGGATTTCGTTACTCTGATATTTAGTTGTGCATATGGTGCTAGGGTTCCAACTCAGGTCCTCACGCACGCCAGACAAGTACAATACTGCTGAGCCACCGCTCCAGCCCCAACAAAGTGCATTTTATTCCTGTAAAAATATTCTCTGAGCGGTTGCGGCACTTGCCTGGCATGCACGAGTACATGGGTTCAAATCCCAGCACCATGTACACAACAAAGTTTTGAAGCAACAAAAGCCACATGAAAAACTAAATAAAAATTTAAAAATATATATATATACACATGTATATATATATACATTCTTTGACGGCATGTGACATGGACTCTGGCTAATTTAAGCTGTGAGCAGGTATTTGGGGCTTTCAATGGGGAGGGTGCTGGCATGGTCTCCATGGCAACAGACCCAGGATGGACCCTGGATGAACCCCCAGGCCAGACATTCTAATTCCAGGAAAGGAGCCCCAATAAACTTGTTCGGTCCAGGGCTGTGCCCCATGGCAGGTCCCCAAAAGCACAACTGTCCCTGGACCATGTGATTCCCCACCTTACGCCCTTGCACAGGGCCGTGAAGTACATGGCCTCTTACAGGGGCTCCTCCACTCTCGCTGTGCCAGCAGGCTGTTGTGAGTGGCAGGTACACCTGCGGACCTCTGGGGTCCCCTCTTGGCACGCTACAGAGTGTCAGCAGCGTCCCCTGGTGATTTCGTGGCTGACTGACAGCTGAGGCCTGCTGCCACTCCCAGCAGCGCAAGGACCACAGTGCTGTCAATAATTCAAGAGGTCAAAATTCAAAGTTCAGTCTCCACTGGGGCACTGTCACTTTCACGGCCCTGGGAGTGGAAATCACTAAGTGGGACCATTGTAAGTTGGCGCCTGTCTGTACTGGTATCTACTGGTCTGTTCCTCGTTCCCAAAAGAGAAAGTGGAGGCCTCGCAGATTTAAACCCTGTGCCCAAGGCCACCTGGTCAGGGAGTGGGGGCCAGTCCCGGTTCTGTGGCAGCAGCCCATGGGGGCATGGTTCCCAGCCAGGTCTTCTCCCAGATGCCAGGCTGTTCCAGGGGCCACAGCCCAGCTGTCACCCCCATGTCACAGCGCTGGCAGGACCGAGCAGAAGACTCCTCCTCACCAAGGTCTTGCTGTGGGCTCACGCTGGCTGAGCATGTTCTCGGCATTGCTGCCTTTCAGCCAAGTCTCAGGCGAAGGGGAACCTGGGTGGAGGGGGCTCCCCAAGGCCAGCAGCTGAGAGCTGCTGAGCCCCAGGCTGAGCCAGGTGCCCTCAAACCACTGAGGCCTGCTCCCTGGTCTCCCTGGCTCAGGAGCGCTGCAGGGGTGGCCAATGGCCTGTGCTGCTGGGGAGGACCCATCAGCCCTCTGCTGAGGGGGTGCCCCCTGGGGCTCTCTGCATTTTCATTGCATACAGATGTGCCTTCTGACCACCTCTGCTCTGGACTGGGACCTCCTGTGTGGTGAGATCCCACAGCCTAGAGGAGCCGCCCAGCCCCTCCCCCACCCTCCGGCTGGGGGCTTGTTTTGTGTTTCAAATGTGGGATGGAGACCTTCACTCAGGCAGAAAGTGATGCACCCTGATAAGGGGTCGGGTCCATGTCCAGCTCGGACCTGGCCTCTCCAGTGTTCTTTGTGGCCTTGGCCTCCCCTGAGGTCCAGCAGCTCAACCCAGGGCTCCTTCTCTGTCCCAGAGTCAGGCAGGTGGGGTACCCTGCTCCCCAGCGTCCCCACTGGGGCCCCCCAAGGCTGTGAGGTGCCTGATCATCTGGCCTCCCCCTCCTGGGTCTTTCTGGGCACACCCACCTGCAGCACAGGCTGTGGGCAGTCCCCAAGCCAGCAGGTACCCCTTCATCTGTGCATCCATGGCTGGTGCTCCTCTAGAAACAGTCGGTGGGCTAGAGCCCAGGATGGCTGAACCTGCTGGACTCATTCCAAATCCAGCTCTGCAGGCTGCCCTGCCTCTGCTGGGACCTCAGTGGGCTTTCTGCGCCCAGGTGGGGTGTGGAAATGTCTGTCTTACTCTCCATTACACGCCAGGTCTCCCACCAGGCCTGATAGCCCGCATCCTATGTGCCAGAAGAAGAGGGGCTAGGGCTGGAGCCTGGGAGCTGGAAGGAGCTGCCCTGGGCACTGGCCGCTGGCTCATGCCAGTGGACACCGACTGGCCATACCCTTGCGCTGCTCACTGCGGTGGCCGCATGGCTGGGGCTGAGAGCTGTTGCTCTGTTCTCTGCCAGAGTTCGTTCCTTGCCCTCCTACTCTCCCCTGTGAGGCCTGCCAGCTCTGGGGACCCGGGCTGTCCTAGTGCTCCTGAGGCATGTCCTCCCGCTGCTGCCAGGACTCAGCCTCACAGACAAACGTGGGAGAAGGGAGACGCTGGGTGTATGCTGCCTCGCAAGGGACCTGAGGCAGCCTCCATGGGAGGGGTCCCCAGGACAGGGATCCACCCTGCTCCTGAGCATGTTCCTGGCCCCCCATCCAGGAGGACAAGAGACGACTGTGACAGACCTGGAGCCTGGGTCCAGGATACCTGCCCTCCGCTCCAGGTGGGGGAGACATGGTGGGAGAAGGGCGCTGATAGGACTTGAGGAGGCAGGTGGCAACCCCAGCTCCTCAGCTCGGGGGCTCCTGGATTCCAGGTTCCTGCCTAGGAGAGGCAGCGGAGCTTCAGAGCCAAGGAGGCCCCAGGCCAGCCCAGACACTGCTGGAGGCCTGTGTGAGCGTGGGAGGAAGGCCTCAGACACACCTGTCCCGCCCCAGGCCTGGGTGGGGCTTCCCATCTGTGTCCTCCTCCTGTGGCTGGGGTGCCTGGCAGGTGGCCAGCGTGAGTCACCCAGCCTGCCCGCCTGCCAAACAGGAAAAACCAGTGGGAAGGACAGGGGAATCTGCTGGGCCTGGGAGGGCTGCGTGGTGGGAAGTGAGGACGGCAGGGGGACGCCCCACACCCTGCCCTCCGCAGGCCTGAAGTTGCGGCCCAGCCCCCACCCACTCTCCAACTTCTGTGATTTCACAGGCTTTTTCTCCTTTTTTTAACCTGATCTGGTTCGGAGTGCTGGTGTCTGACTCGCAGGCTGAGTGTGTTAGACTTGTTTTCCTAAAGCACGCCAAAAAAAAAAAGAAAAAAAATCATGTGTTTTAAGGTTTCGTGGGGCCATCTGTGGTTCATGGCAGGTACACCCGGCATGGGAGGACCCTTTTAGGAAACTGGGTAACTTGGGACGGGTCTATCCTAGGGGGCAGCCCCAGAGCAGGGAGGCCATGCCCTTGAGTTGAGACCAGGGAGCCCCGCCCTTAGACTGGTCTGGACCCCAATGCTGGCAACCTAGGATCCCACTGCCCTGGTAACAGATCCAGCCCGACACCCTACACACCTTGCCTAGGGTGGCCCTTGTCAGATGCATTCCCCTCATCTCCAAGCCCCCGCTTCCAGTACAGGCCGTGGCCCAGAGGTGACCTTGAACCAGCCCTTCCTTTCTCTGCGCCTCAGCGTGCTCCTTCAGGTGCCTTCTAGCCGCAGAGAGCTGTCTTTAAACTCTCCTGGCTCCCGACCCCTTCAGGATCCCAGGGCGAGACCCAACATGACCATGTGACCAGCCTTGTTCCTTGTGGGGGAGGAAGTCACACCCTGGGCCCTGCCCCACCCCCTGCTCCAGGCTCCCAGCCAGGTGTCCATCAGGGAAATGCAGAGAAGGCACCAGTCACCCAGCCCCAGGTGCTGACCAGCTGCCTGCCCCTCGGTCTGCCATGGCAGAGATGGGAGGTACAGTCTGGCACAGGGAGTAGGATGTCCTTCTGCCTCCATATCCTCTTTTACCCAAGTCTCTCCTTCAGGTGACTGCTTCCTTCTTCCCACAGGGCTATCCCCTCTGTCCTCCTGGGCTCTGTCCCTGCCCTTGGGGACCCTGGGGTCCTTAGGAAGGAGTGGAAGAACTGGGGCAAAGTACTGAGGCTCAGCCAGGTTGGGTGAAGGTGGGTTTGGATCTGCCCTTTTCCCTATGCCAGGCTGGGGGGTGGTGAGGACAGGTGTTTATTGAAAGCTTGCTCAGTACTGGGCCTTACCTGTCTCCTTGCTCACATCTGCTGAGAGGTAGATGCTGTTCTGTCCCCAGTGGACAGATGAGGAAACCGAGGGTCAGAGTAGAGGGGACACCTGCTCAGGCCCTGCAGCTGGGAAGTGTAGAGCTGAGACTCAGAGGTGCAGCCTGACCCAGACTCTCAAAGCACCCCCTGCCTCAGCTTCCTAAGCACAGGAGAAGGGACAGACCACAGTTTCTTTCTTTGTAAAAATGGTGGCCCAGAGGCTGGAGTGGTGGCTCACAGGTATTGGCGCTTACCTGGCATGCGCAAAGACCTGAGTTAGAACCCAGCACCAACATACACAACAAAGTGTCTGAGCAACAAAAGCCACATGAAAACTAAATAAAATTGATTCTCTCTTTCTCCCTCTCACTGTTCTTCTCTCTCTCTTAAAAAAACAAAACAAAACAACCAGCAATGGTGCTCCTAAGCACACACTCAGAATATGGTAAACCAGAGCCTGGGTGTGTGTGCACCAGTGTTCAGTGCGGCACAGTGCACAGGAGCTGAATGGTCTGGGATGCCTGCGTAAACAAAGCGTGCTGCATCCAGGCACCAGAGTGCCACTCAACCTTCAAAAGGAAGGAAGTTTGACACATTTCACAGCATCCACGATCCTTGAGGACATTGCGTTAAATGGAAGAATCCACGCCAAAAGGGACAGATGTAAGATTCCACTGAGGTATCTAGAACAAGCAAGTTCATGGGAACAGAAAGTAGATTAGAGGTTACACAGACCGGGGGGATGGGGAGTCACTGCTTAATAGGGATAGTTTCTGTTTGGAAGGACAAGAGCCCTGGAGATGGACAGTGGTGTTGGCTGCATGACACTGTGACTGTGCTCAGTGTCACCTAACTGCATTCAAAAATGGTTCAAGGGGGCTGGGCTGGTGGTGCACACCTACAATCCCAGCAGGTCGGGAGACTGAGGCAGGAGGATCGCAAGTTCAAGGCCAGAGGCTGGAGCGGTGGTTCAGCGGTTACTGTGCTTGCCCGGCATGTGCAAGGATGCAGATTCAAACCCCAGCATCATGTACACAACGAAGTGTCAGAGCAACAAAAGCCATGTGAAAAACTAAATAAAACTGATTCTCTCTCTCTCTCACTGTCCCTCTCTCTTTAAAAAACAAAAAACAAAGAAACAAACAATAAAAAAGAAACAAGTTCAAGGCCAGCCTCAGCAACTTAGTGAGGCCCTCAGCAACTTAGCAAGACCCTGTCTCAAAAATGAAAAAATAAAAAGGACTGGGGCAGTGGCTCAGCAGCTAAGCGCCCCTGGGTTCAATCCCAGCACAAGGAAAAAAAAAAGTTCAAAGGGTCCAGGTGCAGCTTGGTGGTAGAGCAGGCACCTGGCCCACGTGAGGCCCTGGGTCTGCTCCCCAGCACTACAGTGAGGAAGGAGAGGGGGCAGCCTGGGGGAGCCACTCCTTGGCTGCAGCAGGCAGCGCTGAAGGGAGATGAGAGCAATTCTGCCCACTCTGCCTCTTACTCACACTGGACGGGCAGAAGCGAACCAGAACTGCAAAGGAGGCTGGGGTTATCAGCAGCTTCTCCCGGTGCCCTGTCCAGGGCAGGAGTGGCCGCCTCCCCGTGCCTGCTTCCAGGGGCTGCCCGGTCACCCAGGCATCCTGCTGGGTGCTGGTGGGAGTGCCCCACAGCGTGGCCCAGCCGGTGGGCTTGTCATGGTCCTGGGAATGGGGGTCTCCCCACAGTGTGAACTATCTCACCATCTCCTGGGCCACTGCCCACCGTGTGTCACTGGGTCACGCCGCAAGCCTTCTGGGCCATGGAGTCTGCACATGTCATCCCACAGAATCTGTGGGAAGAACAGCTCTCCAAATGTGGACATGGGGCACCGAGGCGCACGGGTGCCCTGTTCGCCCTGCCAGACATCTGTGGCTACCTGCGGGCATCAAGTGAATTGGCCATCTCCAGCTGTAGTGCCTGGGGACAGGCTGCTGAGCATCTCTATGCCTCACTTAAGGATCTCAATTTGAGGTCATCCGCATTAGCAAGGGCCCTACACCCAACTGCAACTATCCTTGTAGAGAAGACTAAGGGACAAGGTGCTTGCGGGGAAGAAGGCCGTGGGAAGACAGAAGTAGAGGCTGGAGTGATGCTGCTAGTGAACAGAGAACACTAAGAATGGCCGGTGACCACCAGGGACTGGGGTAGGCGGGACCAGGCCCTCCCTCAGAGCCCAGAAAAAGCCCCCTGCCACACCTTGGTGCTGGACTTCACAAGTGTGAGACAACAAACATCTGCTTTTCACCCAATGACTCTGTGGTCAGTTGCCTGGCACTGACCACAGATCAAATGGGGACTCAGTGCCACGGAGGGGCTGTAAGTGCAGACCATGCACCCTCAAGGCCACGGGGGGTGGGCTACGGCGTCCCTCTGTAGCCAGTGGCCAGTGCCAGGCTTTGGGTGGCCCTTGCCACCCAGCTGCCAGGGCCCCCCAGGCCCCTGTGAGATGCTAGGCCATCCGGCAACTCAAGGAGGGTCCACTCCTGCCTGGCCCTGAGGCCTGGTTAGATGGCATCCGTATTAGATCTCTTTCCTGCTCCTGGACACCGCTGGGCCTCCAGGCCAAGCTCTCCGGTTGCTGCAGGGCCTCCCCAGCTCCAGGGAGAGGGGTCAGGGCTACCTATGATTCCAGCAACCCATACCCTGTTGCCCCTGCCTCTGCCCCTGCAGCCAGGACGACGGGTTCCCCACGAGGGCTGTGTCCAACCCAATTGGCCTTCAGAATGCAAGACGCCAGGCAGGGACTCTGGCTTTGGGCCTGTAGTGCCTGGGGTCCTCTGTGAGTCTTGGTTTCCTGTTTGGCTGAGTGGGGGAAGGTCCTTCGCTCACTGAAGTCCTATTTCCCAAGAGGCTGTGGGGACTCCCAAGGTGTTGCTGTGGTGGATGTGAAAATATCTCACAAAGGGATGAGGATCCCAGCACCACCAGGTAGTCAGGGTGGGGAGAGGACAGAGGGGACTCCCCGGGTGTTAAGCCCTGGACAGACCTCAGCCCCAGCGTGGCCCCCATCGCTGGCAAACTTGCCCAGGCGGGGGCCGGCTGTGTCCTGAAGGCTGTGACTTCCCGCTCTGCTTGCAGGGTGGGTAGGGGGTCGCAGAGAGAGTTGCCCTTCCTCTGCCCCTGCTCTTATCCTGCAGTTCTTGCCTCAAGAGGAAACAGGTCCTGGCGGCGGCCTGGCCTGGCCGGCCCTGGTGCACGGTTCACACAGGGCTGCCTGGCCCCGGGGTGTGGAACCGATTTATTCGGTAGCTTTGCGCTGATTAGTTGCAGGTGAGTGGATGGCACGCGGTTTGTGTTGTAACAATGTTTTGGGACAATTAGATTGAAACCACATTGTTGGCGGCCTGTTGGCGGCTGGCCGCTTGCTGCACTCCCCCTGCCCTCTGAGGCTCCTGGGCTGGCCAGGCCACCCCACCCCCTAGGGCCCAGGGCCTGCAAGGCTAGGGGGCCCCATCCCCACACCCCGAAGCCCCTCCCTAGCCTCCCACTGACCTCAGCCCCAAGTTGTTGCAGAAAACAGCTTCTGGGAGATTTCCCAGAGCAGGTGGGGCTGGGCAGCCAGGGGGCTGGAGTGGGACTTTAGGTCATTCCCCAACGCTATCTCTGCTCCCCGAAGCATCCATAAGCCCCTCCCCAGCCCACAGACCCACCCCTCCACTGCCTCCTCCAGGAGAGTCTGCACCTAGTCCTTTGGGGAGGCCCAGATGCCCGGGTTAGGGTGCCCTCTCCTGTCCACTCCCCCACCCCCAGCTACTGTGGGCAGCGGGGCCTGGAGGTGACCTGTTCCATTCCCAGGCCCTTGAGAGAGGTTGGGGGCCCAGGGCCCATCTGTGAGAGAGGGGGCCCAGGGCCCATCTGTGAAAGAAGAGGCCCCAGGGCCTCTGGAAGGAACATGCTGGGAGGGGCTCCCAGAGGAGACCTGAGCACAGGGGCACAGTAGGACCTGTCCTCCTCTGTACTGGGCCTCAATGCTTGGGCAGCTGTGGATTCCGGACTAGGTGCCCCATGAGCCCACTCTGAGCCGATGCACTGGCGTGGGACGGGGTGGAGGGAGGGAGGGGTAGATGTGGGGGACAAAGTACGGGCACCTGGGTGGAGGGGGCCAGGTGGAGGGACCTGGGGCCTGGCAGGGCTGGCTCCCATTCCCAAGGCTCAGGTCACAGTAGGCCACCAGCCCTTACCTGACAGGCAGGGGTGGGGTGAGGGTGGGGCTCTTGCAGGGAGACTCCCGCCTGGGTTTCAGCTGCTCTTGGCTTCTACTTCTTGGTCCCCACAGCCCTCAAGGGCATCCCTGAGTCTCCTCCCAGCCAGACGCCTTCCCAGGCACTTGGGACCCCCAGGACCCCTGAGCCCTGGGGAACGTGAAGCTCAGGGGATGCTTTGCAGCACAGCTTCTTGTCCGATTAGTTCTGGGGGTGCTCTCAGCAGCCACCACGTTTCTGGAGCTTTCTGGAGCACTTGGGAACTTCCTGGAGTTCTTCTCTTGTTCCCTGGCCTGGCCCCTGCTGTCCCTTCCGCTGGGGTCCGCAGCTCTTTGTGCCCTGCCTTCCACACCAGCTGGAGCGGACTCTTCGGGTCCCAGACTCTTGCCCCCAGACCTGGCAGGTCCCACCGACCAAGTGGAGAATGAGGGTCTAGAGGCTGAGGTCTTATATGTAGAAGGACGTTGGGCAGGGCTGGGGCATGGTGAGGGCCTGTGGACTCTGCAGCCCCTGAACCAGGCATGGCAAGCCCAGCACCCTCTCCTCTTCTCCCCACCTTGTTGCCTGCAGGCCCCAACTCCATCATGGGGGCTGACCTGATCGGGCATAAGGCCTCTCCTCTCAGTGAAAATTAGGCTGGCAGATCTCTGTCCTGACCCCAGGGGAGATAGCATGGCAGGGTATCCCCTCTGACCATGTCCTGTCCTGACATTGTCTTGACCAAGGAGGGGCCTTAAGCCTCCCTCTGAGAGGCCGCTTGCTTTCCTTTGGGAAGGTACACTAACCCGCTGGTGGCCAAGGGTCGGTATCCAGCCAACTATGGGCCCTCCCCTGCCCGCAAGCCCAGATCTAAGCCCTTCTCCAGGAGAGGCAGGTGGACCTGGGCCAGAACCCCACTGACTAGACTGGAGGGTTGGGGTGGGGTAGGCTGCCGTGACCACCTCACCCCTGGAGGCCCTGGCTGGCTCTGGGTTACTGTCTCATCCATCTGGGGCTCAGGGGCAGGCAGTGCTGCATCCCTGAGCCCCAGCCAGGACATGGGGTGCTCAAGAGACATATTGATGTAGTGCCCAGTGAGGGGGCCTGGCTCCCCCTGAGCCCTCCAAGGTCCCAGGAGCAGGGCCAGGCTCACTGGTCTGGGGTGAGTAGGCCACCCCTCCTCTGGGCCTTTGGGAGGGCTATTTGCAGGGGACCTTCCGACTGATGTTGGGGCTGGAGCAGTGGGCAGGGCCTTCAGACCGTCCACCACCACTTCTGATGCCACCTCAGCCTCCTGGATGCCCTATGCCTCCCGTCTGCTGGGGTTGTCCAGGGTGGCTCTGACCTTGGGAGCTTCCCTCTGCCCCAGTCACATGGATCCTGGCAGCGTGCCTGCCCAGTGGAGAGGTCAGGGCCAAACTTCAAAGGCTAGTGTGATGAACAAATATGCAGGTGTCCCCATGCCTTGTCATGGGTGGCAGGCACCTGAGGAGGTACAGCACAGCTGAGTGTTAGCCATACTGTCCCCTGTTCAGCAGACACCCTGCGGTGCCCCAGGTGACCCCACAGTCTCCAGGGAGCACAGGGAAGCAGGGGGCCTCCTACCAACCAGGCCCCCTCTGCCCTCTGCCAGTGGGCTTGCTTGGGATAGGGTCCTTCCAGACACAGGTAACCTCAGCCTTGATCTCAGCAGGGGACCAGAGAGGATTGGAGGCTGGGACAGGGTGAAAGGCGCCAACTCCTGGTGTGCAAGGGTTGAAGGCACCAGGACCCCTGGAATCCAAACCTGCTGCCCAGTGGAGGACCTGCCTTAGCCCATCCTGGCCTGGCTGTCAATCACAGTGCCTCCTCCCCTCAGGGGTGGGAGCACAGCCCACATGGCCAGTGAGAGCAGTGTACTCTGGTCATGTGGCTACAGAACTGGGCCAATCAGCCTTCTTCATCAGGACTCCCTTGGCTAGTGGAGGGGTATTGGCCACTGGGGGTGGGCAGCCAGGACAAGACCAGGGCCTTGGGAGACGGCCTAGCAGTAGAGCCCCCTTTGCCCAGGAGCAGGCTTCCATTCCTCATAAGGGGTCCTTGGGGTCCTGGAAATTGTGCCTGGAGACCCCCAGCACGGGTGACGACAGGAAGTGAGTCCCCACCATGGGGACCCAGCTGAAACAGGCTAGGCCTGCACTGGGCTTTGGGGCTTCTGATGCTTGTCAAGGAGGAACCACTTGGGGTGACACTTGGGGTTCCCTGAAGTGGAGGAGGGTGGGCCCTCCCAGGAGCTGGCCCGGAAAGATCTTCTAGGAAAGGGTTAGGGACTCCAGGGTCATGCTTGCCTCCTCTACCCATCCACAAGCAGAACAGGGTTGGGGGATTGAGAGCAATTGGACAGGAAGCACCACTCTGGTGGCTGGGGTCCTGGTGGCTGCGGGGTGAGGGTACAAACTACAGAGTGCAGGGGCCATAGTGGTACACTCAGCACCTGGCAGGGTGGAGCAGTGGCCCTCCACCACCATGCCTTGGTTTCCTCATCTGTAACCAGGGCCTAACATGGCCCCAGGCAGGCTTCCTGGGGGACCCAGGGAAGGACTTGCCCCAAACACTGGGCCGGCCTGGTGCTGAGAAGGTAGTGCTGTCGGGGAGCCTCTGAGGACTGGCCTCCGGGTTTGGGAAAAGACCAGATGGTACAGCAGTCTTTCAGGCTTCCCCAAATACATAGGGAGGATTTGAGGAAATGAATCTGCCTGGGGCTGAAAATGAAGGTACCCTAATCTTTGCTAATACCTGGCTCACTCTTACAATCTAACCTGAGTCCTTCCTGCTGTCCTTGTCTTCAAGGCCTCTGCTTTGACAGCAATGTCCTTTCCACTGGAGTACCTCCAGGGCTCTCTGGGCCAGCCCTCCACCCCCCCCATCCTATTGGGGGAAGATGGTTTGGGGTGGAGGAAGGGAAGGTGAGTATGGAGAGGAGAGCTGTGCCATATCCCCGTGTACACTCAGCCTGCAGAACCCTCCCACAGTCTGTAGGCTCTCAGTGGATGCGGGGCAGGCTCTGCTCTCCGGACCGGCCTCAATGCAAGCACCAGGATGCTGGGGCTGTTTGGGTAAAGTATGGAAACCCAGAGTGTTGTGCACCCAGGCAGACTCGTTCCCTGCTCTGCATACTGGCCACACTGGCAGACTGCACTGAGCCCTTGCTGGTCATCTAGGTTTATAGGCAGCTCCTTCGCACCCCCAGTGTGTGGGCTGGGGTTAGTGGTCGTGGGTGCATGTCAGTGTGGATTTCCGGTTAGAGCAGCACTAATGGGGAGGTGGTGGGAGAAGAGAGCCAGCCCTGAGAGGAGTCAAGAATTGGTGAGGAGGGATAGGCAGAGGAGGCAAGCTGGGGCCTCTTGGAGGGGGCACCATGCAGATCTGCGTAGGCCCCATTACGGCCACTTTGATGCCCTTTGGAATCATTGATGTTACACAGTTCTCAGACGCCCCGGCTGCAAACTGGAGTACATTTCCCACACCTTTACTTGCCCACTGGACACTCCAGCCCAGCAGCTGGGCATTCTCAAGAGGTCTGGGCACAGTGGTGCACACCTGTAATCCTATCAGCTCAGGAGGCTGAGGCAGGAGGATTGCAAGTTCAAGGCCAGCCTTAGCAATTTAGTGAGACCCTGTGTCAAAATAAAGAATAAAAAGGGCTGGGGAAGCGTCTCAGTGGTTAAGCAACTCTGGGTTCAATCCCTGGTACCAAAAGTAAAATGGGCTGGAGCAGTGGCTTGGTGGCTCTGGAAGTTGTCTGGCATGCTTGAGTATGCGAGTTGGAACCCCAGCACTACATACACAATGAAGTGTCAGAGCAGCAATAGCCACATGAAAAACTAAATAAAATTGATTCTTTTTCTCTCTCTCACTGTCCGCCTCTCTTTTAAAACAACAACACACACAATAAAGTCTTATTTGTCACCCGTCAGATGACTGAAAATATCCAGCCTTGCTGGGAAGCCCAGGAAGCAGACCCTTGTCCTTGGGCGGAAGGGATGTTCGTTTTGGCACACCACTGCACAATTTGGCAATACCGGTCAGTGTTTGCAATATGCATACCTTTCAAACTGATAGTTTCTCTTCTAGGAGTTTTATCTTTCAGATACACTTGTATAAAAGCACAGAGACATGCTGACCTAGTGTGTGCAAGGCCCTGGGTTCAATCCCCAGCACCTCAATTAAAAAAGTGATACAGAGATGTTCTTTGCAACTATATATATATATTGCTGAAAAATTAAAAGCAGCTCAATGTCCAATAGGAAGACACTGGTTAAGTACATATAAGCTAACTGTGTTAGTCAGCTCTCTGTCTATGTAACAAAATACCCAAGATAATGGAATGGTTCACTTTTTGAAAGAAGAAATACAAATGACCAACAAATTCAGGAAAAAATGTTCAACTTTTTTTTTATAGAGAGAGAGAAAGAGAGAATCAATTTTATTTAGTTTTTCATCTGGTTCTTGGTGCACGGATACTTACTTGTGTAGGTGGTCCTGGGGTTCAAAACATGTCCTCGTGCATGCCCTGCAAGTGCTGTAACTGCTGAGCCACCGCTCCAGCCCCAATGTTCAACATTTTAGCAATTAGGGAAATACAAATGAAAACCATACCGAAGGCCTGCAGCGGTGGCTCAGCAGTTACGGTGCTTGCCTGGCATTCATGAGTACATGAGTTCGAACCCCAGCACCACGTACACAATGAAGTGTGGGAGCAATGAAAGCCGCGTGAAAAACTAAATAACATTGACTCTCTCTTTCTCTCTCTCTCTCACTATCTCTGTCTTTAAAAAAAGGAATATAAACAACAATAAATGCTGGAGAGGAGGTGGAGAAAAGGAACACGGTTGCACTGCTGGCGGGACTGTAAGTTAGAAAGCCACCGTGCAACTCGGCATGGAGGCTCCTCAGAAGAAGAGGCCCGGAACCACCATGTGACCCGGCTGTGCCACTCCTTCGGGTTTACCCTGAAGAAGTAAAGCCATCAGCCCCAGTGATGCAGGCACACCCATGTCCAGCACAATGCACGGTGGCTAGACTATGGGACCTGCCCGGGTGTCCATCATAGACAAATGCATAAAGAAAACGTGGTGTGTCTACACAAAGGAGTTTTATTCAGCCATAAGGAAGGATGAAATTGCAGCATTTGCAGCAAAATGGATGAGACTAGAGATCATCATGTTAAGTGAAGTAAGTCAAACTCCGAAGGTTAAGGGTGTGCTTTCGCTCACATGCAGAAGGTAGAGGAAACGGGGAGAGAAAGGTAGAGACAGACCTAAGACTCAAAGGGAGGTCTCTAGAGGAAAGGGCCCGAGGGGCAGGAGGCTGGGAGGGCTATTGGGCAAATGGTATTGTTATCTTGTGTGCACGGATGAATGTGTAACAGAGCCCATCCATATGTACAACGATGGTGCCTCCCCAAATGTGGGAAAATAAATGAGTAAGAAGAGGAAAGGTTTCCCTTCCCTTGTGGTTTCAGAGGATTCAATCCAAGGTCTCTTGGCCTTGTTGCTCCGGGCCTGTGGTCGCACAGGACAGCACAGCAGGAGGGAAAGGAAAGAGGCAAAATGAAGAAAAGAGAGAGAGAGAGAGAGAGAGGAGAGCGGGGCTCAACAGTAACACAGGTTTATTGGGAGAAACCTGGGGAGGGGGCCCAGTGGAGCCTGGGACCCACCTGCCACTTACAGCCTGGGGTAGAGAGAGGGAATGAGGGGCCAAGGTGCGAGTTTTCTGGTTAAACTGTGTTTTTCAGTGGGATCCTCTGATAAGGGCCCCAGAGAGTGGATTTCAGAACAGTGGGAGGGGTTTGCTGTCTGGCTCACATCAGTGATTTCCGGTAATTTTCCATATCCATCAAGGAGTGTATGGCGGAGAACCTGCTCACCTCATGGTGACTGGGAAGTGGAGGGAGACATAAAGGGACTGAGGTCCCCAGGTCCCCTTTGAGGAGCAGGGCCCTGACTGACCTCCCCCTTCTAGCTGCCCCCATAGCTCCCCAGCTAGGAGGAGTCTTCAGCAGTGGTCTAGAGCACAGGTCCATGGTCCCAGCTGGCCTTAGCACGGGAACCCGGCTTCTTGGAAGCCCTGTTTCCTCAAAGCTAGACTGCTGGCTACTGATCACAGCATGGTGTAGACCAGCCAGGGAGTCCTTCCAAGTCCTGGGAAGAGCCACCTGGCTCTGCCCATGCCTGCGGGCCAGGCACACAGTGTGTGCAGTGGGGCACACCCAGAATCCCAGGGCCAAGGGAGATCTCAAGTTCAAGGGCAGCCTGAACCAGCAAAGTCCTGTCTCAGAGTGAAAAACAAAAAGTGCTCAGTGGCAGAGGCCCTGGGTTCCAGGCAAAAAAAAAAAAAGATGAAAAACAAAAAAGAAAGGCACAAGTGTCACTGTGGAAGACTGGCAGGGGACATTAGACTGTTAGAAACCAGAAAGCATAAGAGCTGGGAGGGGCAGAGGGGTTAGCGGGTGTCCTGGGCTTCGGGGTGCCTGGGGGTGGCGCAGCTAGGCGCCCTGCCCAGAGTTCCTCTCACTTTATGTCCGTTGTGCTGTGGGACGCGTTTACTCTGTGTGAGTGTGGATTTCATAATTATAAAAATATTTTCCGAAGGAGGTGCAACCTTGATCTGCAGTCCAAGGCAGGTGGGTGGGGCCTCTGAGCCGCTGCCTCTGGGAGGCAGGTTGGGGGTGTGGAGTCCAAGGCTGGGGCCTCCAGCGAGGGAAGGCGGGAGGAGGAGGGGTCCCAAGGTCAAGGTCTGGGAGCCTCCGCCCCAGGCTGGGGCCACTGGTGGGTGATTTCTGGCCGCCACACCCTGGCTTTCTTCCCCTGGAGGCAACCTTTTTCCAAGACCCACCTGCAGGGGGACAGCCCCTGTTGCTGCCAGCAGCCGTCGCCACCAAAACGCCACCAAAACACCGCAGCCTGGGATTGTTAAGCAAATTGACTGGTGGGGCCCTGAGCCTGGCTAATTCCAGTGTCTTAATGAGCAGGGAGATGAGGTTTTATTCATCACCAGGGCTTTAAAAATTGCAGTAAAGTGGCCCACTTTATAAAGAAAAAATCAATCACAAAAAGAAAACAGGAGTATGTAAATGGACAGGGTGACAAAAAGCAGGCCAATTACCCCCAAAATGAGACGCAGTTACGGCTCCATTAACTCAATTATATTTTCAAAAGGATTTCTTACCAGGCCCCCACCCCACCCCACCCGCACATGCCTGTAATTTTTACATCAACTTCGAGCCATTAAGTTGCATTAAATTATTTTGTGGAGAGAGAGGTATGTTTGGGAAGAGAAAGCTCCAGGCATCCTCGTCCAGTCCCACTAGGGGACAGAATCGGCTGTGGACCGGAGGGTGCCCGTGGTCAAGTCCCAGGGACAGGCCACCTCCTCCAGGCCTGAGAGTCCCTCAGCCTGGGCCAGGGGCCGCAAGCTGCAGTGGGCCTGGTCCTTGGTGTCCAAGGCCTCCTACATTTATATCCCCAGAAAGACAGCTCTTCTGTCCCCCCAGTGGTCAGCCCTGCAAATGCGGGCTCCCCTTAGAGCCCCTGCGCTTGCTGGCTTCCTGAGTTTTTCTTTGTCTCGTTAGAGTTTGAAAACTTAGTATTTTTGAGAAACAGAAAATAAGCATATTTAAAAAGAAAAGTCCCCAAAATTGGGGACTAAAAGGGGATGTGCTCCATGCCTGTTCTTCCTGCTGTCCTGACCCCTGAGGATCCTGAAGGATGCTGGGTTTGCTCACGTGCCAGGCAGGTCCTCAACCCCAGCACCCGCTTTCTGTTCCCAACAGGCTGTGCGGAGTGCCGGGCCCTGCGGCTTGGCGACTGAGACCTGCTTTTCCGGGTCAGCTGTTCCCTGGGAGCGGAGGCTTGGCCTACATAAGCCCATGCCTGGGTCGCAGGGGAGCCGCTTTTAATGTCGTAGAGCTCAGGCGGAGCAGAGGAGGAGGAGGAGGAAAGGCAGCACACGGTGGGAAGCGGGGAGACGGGGGACCAGCACACAAATAAGCCCAGGGTCACCAGCGGAGAGCGTAAGTCAGCTGGTGGTGGACAAATATGGGGGGGCAGAGACTAAGGCCAGGCAGTGGCCAGGAGAGCTCAGGTCTGGAGAACCAGGGCTGGCAGGCTGAAGAGTTAGACCCCAAAACAGAAGAAAGAAAATTGGCAGCAGGAGGAGCCGCTGAGGACAGAGGACAGGGGCTGAGCTGGGTGGGGCTGCAGTCCCGGGGAGGACCCCCCCATTGGCCAGGGGCTGTGGGAGAGCAGAGATGCAAGCAAGAGTGGCCCTCTGGGGCTGCATGAGCTCCCTGCCCCCAGCCTGAGCCTCACTGAGTACCTGAGCTCCCCGAGCCCCAGCAGCTGTAAAGGAGCCTCTTCTCCAGCCCCCAGTGTGAGCTCCGGGCCGGGGCCTGGCAGGGGTGGATGGGAAGGGCCATAGGTATGTGGCCTGTGTGCGTGCGTGCGTGCACGTTCATTCTGAGATAAGGGTAACAGCACCTCCCACTGCCCACCCTCGGCTCTCAGGAGTCTCCCATTTCCCCCAGGTGGACAGCCAGGCTGCTGGGAATGACCATCACCCCAGTGTAGTGGGTGGTTGCCCATGTGGGCACAGAAAACACCTGGGGAGTGTCCTGGGGCAGAAGCATAGGTGTCCTGTGCCTGGGCCATCCCAGGAGAGGAAGTGACACTGGTGGGGAGGGGGAGGCCAGGAAGCCCTGGAGAGCTGGGCCTTTCCAGGGCTCCGGGGAGCTCAGCCTGGGGGAGTACAGGTGCTGGGAGGACCTGGCCTAGGCCTCTGGGCAAGGCCTGGGTGGGGTGAGCAGGCAGAGATGAGGTCCCACCTGCCAGGCTGTCCACCAGCAGGACACTGGCCAGTCTCTGGAACCTCCAATCTCCCTTTCCTCAGCCATATGGGCCTGCAGAGAACAGTTGGGGTTGTGGTGGAGAACAATTAGCCAGAGGCCAGGCCCAGCTTTGCTCAGGTATCCCCTCCTCCACTGTCCTGCGGAGTGGGCTGCAGAAGCCTCCTGCCCTCTGCCTTGCGTGGCAGCTTCAGGGGCCCCTTCCGGGGTTTCCAGGCCCCCCTAGAGCTGGGGAGCTGCAGGGTCACCTTGGAGGGGTGGTTCCTGGCCAGAGAGCTGCAGCCTGCTAGTGGACTCTGCTTCCCGCCCCCTCCCCGCCCCCACGGGCTGGCTCAGCAGCACAGAACTCCTCAAGGTGGGGAGGGCGTCCTTGAAGGCTCCAGCCGCCCCACACCAAGGTCTGGGCACCAAGGTCACCGCCAGCCAGGGTGCTGCCCAGAAAGAGGGGAGGGTGACGGGGACAGACGTTACTGTCTGGAAAGAGGAGGGAGGCAGAGGAGGGGAAATAAAAAGAGATTACATTTTTTAAAAGGTACTCTAGCTGTCAGCTGACACCATCCCTGGTCTCCATCCGTTTTATAGCCTGCCAGGATCAGGCAGCTGGGCCCCCGTCTGTTGGGGGAGTTCAGAGGGGTGGGGGCAAGGAGCCAAGCGCCCCCAGGTGGCCTGGTCATGCGGCCTCCCCCCACCCCACCGCCTGGCTTCCCCCAGGGGCTGCGCAGGCAGCAGGAGCCCAGCCCCAGGCAGGGCGAGTGCTCAGTGCAGGTGGGACCCCAAGGGTGGAGGGGGAGCCGCCCCCGGCAGGCGGCCACTATCGCTGCCCATCTATCCCCCTGACAGGTCAATTTTCTCTCGTGTTTTACAGGAGCTTTCAGGGCAGGAAATGTGATCGGGCAGCTGATTTATGTTCTCACCTGGTCTTTGTTCACAAGCCTTTGCTCCAGCCCCCACCCTGCTGAAGGGCCAGAGGATATCTCCCCCCAGGGGAGTCCCACCCTCATCCCCCTCCAGGGATCAGCACTGACCACTGGAGCTCAGGCTGGCCCTGCTAAGACTGGGACACGAAATCCTTGAAGGGGTGCCAGGGGTGGTGTGTGAGTCTCTGGGCTGCAATGTCTTCACCTGCAGACAGAGCCTGGGACCCAGGGCCACACAGGCTGTGCGGCTTAGCCGCCTCTGAGGGACAGCTGCCTGTGAGGAAGGAATTGATCCCCCAAAGACCACTTTACTTTCCTGAGCTCAGAGTTCTTGCCTTACGTCATAGCCCAGTCCTTTTATCGCACCTGCGGACTCAGGTGGTAGGGTGACTGGAGATCCTCTCCCCTTTCCTCTGGAGGAGGGAGTGGCTGGAGGCCTTTAGTCACGACTTCCTGGGGCCACCTCCTAAGATGAGGATGACCCTTTGTGTAGCGGGTGGACTCTGATCTTTTGTGAAGTGGTAAAGAGTGCACTCCGAGAACTTCTAGCAGACATTCCTAGAGAGCCGCTGGCTCACACAGCCCCTTGCCCTGCCCCAGCTCTGCCCAGTCCCTCTCAGACAGGGGCCGCTGTGCATATCCCAGCAGGCTACGGGGCAGTGCTAACTGGGGTCATACTGCCACTGCCGGACAGGTGGAATTCAACACCAGCCCCATCTTCCCTGGGCCTGGGGCGCCCCCTGAAGAAGCTTCCCTCATGCTCAGGGGATTCTAGGTTAGGCAAATGAAGGTAGCACACAACCCAGGGGCTGTGCCAGCCACTCTGAGAGGACAGAGAGCCCTGGTCCCCAGCAGGGGTCCCTTCAAGGTAGGGGTGCACATGTGGCATGCTGGCTAGGAAAACCCCCTCTTGGGCACTTGGCTCTGCCCTGGAGACTGGCAGGAGCCACACCTCATTCTGGCTGGGAGAGGACTCCCTCAGCTCTGTGGCCTCTGCTGCCCAGAAGGGAATCCCAAAAGCTGGGCTCTGCTCTCTGTGTGACCCAGAACTTGCATGGCAGACTCTCCATGGTTCTGGGCATTCTGATCCCAGCGGAACCCACAGCCTTGCATGCTAGGCAAGCACTCTACAGCTGAATCACATCCCCAGCCCAGGCCCCCACTGTGTGTGTGTGTGAGGTGTTGGGGATTGAACCCAGGGCCTTGCATGCTAGGCAAGCACTCTACAGCCGAATCACGTCCCCAGCCCAGGCCCCCCCATGTGTGTGTGTGTGTGTGTGTGTGTGTGTGTGTGTGTGTGGTGCTGGA
>PVKS010011125.1:36523-57938 GCA_004027875.1 Aplodontia rufa
TCCATCCACCTGTCCACATAACACCCGTCTATGCATCTGTGCATTCACACATACATCTACGTACTCCACATTTACCCACCAACACACCCACATGCACACCTCATCCACCCATCCACTCCTTCATTTATGCACCTGCCCATCTATCACCCACCTAACATCCATCCTGCTATCTATTCATGTACATACTCATCCACCCAACGCATCCATCCAACCTCTATCCATCTTTCTATCCATCCATAACCTGTCCACCCACCTTCCCATTCACTTACCTGTTCACTCACCCATTCATCTACCTGACCAGGGCCCTTCCTGTCCACAGTCTACACACCACCTACCTACCTTCATTTAGGGACTGCTGACCATTTTCTAGGCATGGAACTATGCACTGAGCTCACAAAGCTCCTGTTAGTCATGGTCTGGTGGAAGAGACAGATGTCCTGCGGATGCAGGGAACCCAGGACACACGGACCGGGGGATGAGAAAGAAGGCCAGGGAGACTTCCAGGAGAAGGAAGCCCTGAGAGGGATAAGATGGAAGAGCCTGTTGGGTAAAGGGCCAGAGTTCAGGTTCAAGGGAACGGAAGGCCTGACTTATTTAAGGTGACAGGCTGCAGAGGGCCAGAGGATGAACCTGGTCCTGCTGCCTGGCAGGAGCTGGGTGGGGAGGTTGGCAGGGCAGCCGGAGCTCACTCCCAGGTGGTGAGAAGGGAGAGGAGCAGCTGGGCTCATTGTGTGGCTGGTGAAGCTTCACCAGGGGCAGGAGGGTGCGCTAGGAGGTTTGTGATGAAGATGGGCAGAGAGGCCAGTGTGGATCCCTGACCCATGGCCCCAAGGGAGCTTCCCAGGCCCGCAGGTATCTCTCTGTGACCCTGCCTTCTCCCAGCCACTCTCCAAACCCTGAGCCATATCTGACATTTTTAGGAGAAATCCTTGCCAAGAAACATGGCTGGCTTCTTGGGTGGTGGCCACCACGGTTGCACAAGGTGCAGACTTGAAAGTGCCCATGGCTTAAAATGCTGCTCTGAAATTCTTAACACTTTTATTTTTGGACGTGTACGCTGAGAAAGTTCTGGTGGGATGGGGGAGCAGAGCTGCTACGCGTGCCGCACGATTCCCTGAGGCCACATCTGCATGCGGAGTCCTCCATGCTGGCCAGTGCAGAACCTAGTGGGGCCTGGACTTCGGGGACAAGCTGAGTGTGCCCCATGCCAGGATGGGTGTGGAGGGCCCCAGGGGCTACGCTTCCTGCCAGAAACAGAAATCGCCCCAGTGGCAGTACGAAGGCATGGTGGGCGCCCTGTGTTCCTTCCCTGCGTGTCGACTGACTAGCTTAGCATGTATGCTAGGTTGAGAGAAAGAAAGGGGAGGAGAGAGCAGCCCACAGCTCCTTTTCCTTTTCTGCTTTGCTTACCAGGAAGCAGAAAAGAGCAGCAATGCACACATATGAAGGAGTAAAATAAAAACAGCTGGGTTTGGGCTGGAGTGTACCTCCTTGATCTGCCCTGGGTCCCCTCCCCAGCACCCAGCACCACGGAGACAAAGAAACAAAAAGGAGTCCTCTTGTGCAGTTGACATGTTGTTTTGGTAATGAGGAAACCGGTGCCTGTGTTTGCTACAAAAAAATAAAAAGTGTGTGCTGTCAGTGGTCCCGTCTGGGTTTGAGCTGGCTTGGCGCAGCACAGAGAGTAGCAGTAAAACAAACGCTGATAATTTGAGTTTTTCTTTCTTCATTTTTCTGTGGTGCTGGAGATGGAACCAGCGGCCTTGTGCATGCCAGGCAAGTGCTCTACCTACCACTGAGCCCTTCTTTATTTTAGAATGATATAATTGGCAAATAAAAAGTATCTTGAAGGGCTGGAGCGGTGGCTCAGCAGTTGGAACACTTGCCTGGCATGCACAAGGACCCAGGTTCAAACCCCAGCACCACATGCATAACTAAGTGTTGCAGAAATGAAGACCAGATAAAAAATAAATAAAATTGATTCTCTCTCTCACTTAAAAAAATAAATAATAAAATGTATGGTGGAGCCGGGCACGGTGGTGCATACCTGTGATCCCAGCTACTCAGGAGGCTGAGGCAGGGGGATTGCAAATCTGTGAGACCCTGTCTCAAAAATTAAAAAAATATGGGGGTTGGAGATTTAGCTCACTGGCAGCGCGCTTGCCTAGCATGCGCAAAGCCCTGAGTTCAGTCCTCAGCCCTAAAAAAAAAAGGGGGGAGGGGGCTAGAGCAGTGGCTTGGTGGTTATAGCATTTGCCTGGCATGTGCAAGGACCCAGGTTTGAACCCCAGCACCACATACACAACGAAGTATCGGAGCAATGAAAGCCACATGAAAAACTAAATAAAAATTGATTGTTTCTCTTTCTCTCACTGTTGCTCTGTCTCTTTAAAAATTTTTTTTTAATATAAAGAAAATATAAAGGGCTGGGGATGCAGTTTAATGGTAGAGCACCCCTGGGTTCAATTCCTGGTACCCAAAACAAAAGAAGCAATAACAGAAACAAACCCACCCTGAGTCAGGAGAAGCTTCAGACTCCAAGACTTTCCGTGGCATCTTTGCCTTCTCAACAAGGCACCCCAAATTCTCATCTTGCACTGGTCCCTCAGATTACTCCTCAGGCCCCACAGGTGCCAGAGCAGGCTCATCCTTTCCTGTAGGCGTGGGGTGCAGTGTTAGGAAGGCCAGGCCTGGGCACCTCCTGGAATCGCCTGTTGGGGTGACATCCACACACAGATTTAAACTGGCCAACTTAGGACCCTGTCCACTGAGAGATTGCGGCAACCTTGTGGCTCAGTTCCCAGGGAGGACCCTTTCTTGACCCCTTGTCAGGGGCAGCTTCTGAGACATGCCTGGGCTATGTCCCCAGGCATTGGGGACAGGTCTTTGCACCTCCCCTAGGCCTCGCTGCTGTCAAGCACAGGGTGTTGCTGTGGGTGCACAGGAAAAGAAGAAAACTGGGCCTGGTGCTGAGGCTGGACTGAGGCTACAGAGGCAGGATGGTCACTGCACACTTTTGAAGCCTGTACCTGCTCAGCATGGAGGAGGTGATGGCCATTTCTCCTGGCCACACCCTCAGCTGGCAGTATCAAGGGGAGCAGGCCTCTGAGGAGGCTGGCCTGGAGCTTTGGCCCAGGGCCATCCTGCCTGGCCTCTGAGGATGGAGGCTGTGATGTGAGGGGAGGCTGTCCCCAGCCTTTGGCTGCAGCCTTCCTGTGGTCCCCAGGTCTCAGCTTGTCCCCAAGCTTACCTGTAATCATTGAGGGCAGCAGATCCTGTAGCACCTGGGGTCTCTACTCCTTCTGGCCTGCCATGTGACCTGGAGGTCAGGATCTGCACATGAAGACTCCCCCTGGCCCAGTCTGGCCCTAGAAAGGGCCTCTCCTAGAGCCCATGGGCCACTGGCCACCCCCTGCCCCAGCCTCCCCTCCCCTTCTGCCTCCACTCTGCCCTCAGGGACAGTCTCAAGAGCAGCTGCCTCCATCACTCCTCAGCTGTCAGTGTTGTAATCACCAGGCTCTGTCTGATCTGCAGGGCTCTGCACAGCTGGGAAGTTCTCTGGAGCCTGGGCATGCCACATACCTGCATACCTCCCTGGGGCCACTGCAGGGCAGCCAAGGGCACAGGGACCCAGAAGGCTGCAGCTGCTAGATATAGGACCTGGATGCAGCCCAAATGTGCCCCAGGACCCCCAGCTGTGTACCTCTGATGCTCTCCCCCTCCCCATTGGAGGCTGCCCCACAGCCTCATGGGGGAAGTCAGGGGATCTGGGGCCCCTGGAGGAGCTCTGGGGTTCTGTTAGAAACTGCCACAGTCAGGACCCAGCAAAGGGGCCCAGGAATCCCTACACAAGGCAGGGCTCTCTGAGGTCCAGCCACCCGGGACCCTGTGGGTCTCAGCCTTTCCTGGAGTCCACAGGCCTCATGGTCTCTAGAGAAGCCCCACCTGGGGTGCACCTTTTTGGGGAGACAGGTAGCATCTCTGCTCCTTCGAATGCTGCTGGGAGTAATCTTCGCTCTTTAGAATCAGCAGCTCCAGAGTCCACCTGCGGAAGAAATAGGCGAGGACCCTAGCTGCTTCCTGGGCAAGGCCAGTAGTGCGAGTGAGCGCAGGTATGGAGGGCGTCATTGCCTCTCTTCCGCAGCGTGAAATTGCAGCTTCCCTCTCAGGGTCAGTCTTACGCTCAGTTGCCTGGACACCCTCTGCCCTGTCCTGTGATGTGGACTGGGCAGCAGGAGATCTCAGCTGTGATCCTGGGGTGCTGTGAGGCCTTGTGCCCTGCCTTGCTGGCCTTCCTGGAGCAGAGGGTGGCAGGTGCAGGGCAGGCTGAGTGTGTGCTGGGGTCCCGGCCCCAGGTCTGCCCTACACTTCTCCCCTGAGGCTGAGGCTAGCAGATGGTGTGGCCACAGCACCACCAGCCTACAGAACGCTGAGGCCTGCACCCTGCAGAGACCCTGTGCCTCCTGGTGGTCAGGGCCAGCCTGGGGTGGAGGGATGCTGGGCTCTGGTGCCAGTCCATGACCCACTGAGGACATCAGGGGAAGGAAATGAGATGGAGAATGTGTTCAGAAATGGCTGCTACAGGCTGGGCACGGTGGCCACAGGCCTGTAATCCCAATGACTCTGGAGGCTCTCAGGTTCAAAGCCAGCCTCAGCAACTTAGCGAGGCCCTAAGGTGCCTAGCAAGACCCTGTCTCAAAATAAAAAATAAAAAAAGCTGGGCTTGGAGCTTTGCCTCAGCAGTTGGAGCGCTTGCCTAGCATTTGTAAGGAGCCAAGTTCAGATTCTAGCACCGCGTGCACAACTAAGCGTCAGAGAAACAAAGGCCAGATGGAAAATAGAGTTGATTTTCTCTTTTCTCTGTTTCTCTCTTGTCTCTGTCTCTCTTGTCTCTCTCTCTTAAAAAAAAAAAAAAGATTGAGATGTTAAAAAAAAGTAAAATACAAAAAATAAAAAGGGCTAAGGATGTGGCTCAGTGGTAAGGAAACCCAGGGTTCAGCCTCTGGTACTGAAGAAGAAGAAGAAGTGGAAGAAATGCTGCTGCGCTCTGCTGCTGCTCCTGTGTGCACAGGGACCTGCCTCTGCCCCAGCAGAAAGGGGAACACCTGAGTGGGGAAGCCGCAGACCCCATGGGTCAGGCCTGTGTGCTCCCCGCATCTGTGTGGGTCCTTCCTGTCTGCAGACTGGCACTCTACTGCTGTGTCGAGACATGCGGACTCACAAAAGCTCATGAGATCAGGTTCTCCAAGGCACCCCCCGAATTACAACATGGTGACTCAAAGCTCAGGAGAAATCCCCTCCTGGTGGCTGAGATAGTGACTTACAGCTCCTGTCTGAGCAGGGGACATCCCGAAGGTCAGGCCACCCAGTCAGCTCCCCTCCCCATGCTGCTGCTTGGGGCCGGGGGAGGCTCACCACTCTCAGGTCCCAACTTGGAAGGCCCTGGAACACTGCACCGCTGTTACCCCACCACCTGCTGGGGCCTGGCCAGGGCTGGCACCCTGAGACCAGGGCAAAGGAGCTGCCCTGTCTTTTGGAGGTCTGCAGAGCCTTGGCCTTGGCTCCGAGTTCTGCATGTGGCCTCACTAGAATTGAATCTTGGATGCTTAGCACTGTCCTCCATGCATCGTCCTTTCCCGAAGGCACTGTCCCACAGGGTGGCGGTGGTGTTGATGCAGCTGAAGGGCGCATGGATGTTCTGATCGCCCTCAGTACAGGGGTTAGATGGAAGTGGCCCAGGGGTGCTGTGTCTGTTGAAGTCAGTGATCTGTGATTTGATTCGGCACCCCAGCCTCATACTTAGTAGTTATGTGGCCTTGAGCAGATGCTTCACCTCCCCTAGCCTCAGTTTCCCTGTGTGGAATGGAGCAGGTCACAGTTTGGGGTCATCACTGACTGCCTCTTTAAGGAACCCAAATCAAAAGTAATTCTAGGGGCTGGAGCGGTGGCTCAGCGGTTTCGGTGCTTGCCTGGCAAGCACGGGGACCCGGGTTCAAACCCCAGCACCACGTACACAACTGAGTTTTGGAGCAACTAAGGCCATGTGAAAAACTAAATAAAGTTGTTTCTCCCTTTCTCTGTCTCTCTTTCACTGTCCCTCTCTCTTTAAAAAAAAAAAAAAGTAATTCTAAAATAGAGCTTTGTTTTCTTGGTGGGGGTGGGGGCCCAGGCCCAGGGGTGCCTCCATCTTCAAGTCCAAGTTTAAGTTGCTCCTTTGGGAGCAATGCCACAGAGCGTTCACCTCATGGGAGAGACACGCTAAGCCTGTTAGGCGTGGGCTGGCCTTGGAAGACCTCAACAGAGTGGCAGAGTGGCCTCGTGGAGAGGAAAGGGTGGCCAGGGCAGGAGGGGTGGGAAGACTGAGCCCAGGAGTACCTGGGGATGTGCTCTGGGTGGAGGCCACAGCCAGTGTCAAGGCCTCGGGAGGGACCAGCCATCAGGAGTGTGGCTGGAGTTGAGCCGGGGGTGAGGCGCTGGGGAGGGTGATGGTGCAGACCATGCAGGGCTGAGGGAGGGTGTGAGCTGAGCCTCTGGGCTGCCCAGCAGGACAGCACTGCAGCAATGCAGTCTGGGAGAGAGGCCATTCTGTCACTGCAATGAAAGATCCACGTTGATTGACCCAAAAAAAGGAAAGGTTTATACTGACTCCTGGTTGTAGAGGTTTCCATCCAGGGTCATTTGGCCCTATTGTTTTGTGGCAGCCCGGTACATCATGGGAGGGGGTGCGTGGCAGAGGAGACTTATCCTGCTCATAGTGGCTGGGAAGCAAGGACAGGAGGAGGAAGAGCTGGCATCCCTGTACTCCCTTCAAAATCACACCCTAATAACCTAGCTGCCTCCCAATAGGCCCTGCCCCTCCCAATAAGCCCCACCCCCTGAAGGTTCACCATCTTTCCGTACACCAGGGGTGGCAACCAAGCCTTCAACGTGGAGCATTTGGGGTACATTAGAATCCAAGGTGGAAGTGGAGACATTGAGGTGGTGAGGAATGTTCAGAATCCCAGAAATCTGAATGTGGACTTGCCAGGATTTCCTAACAGGTTGGGTAAGGGGTGGGACTGAACAGGAGAGGTCAAGGTGGATTCTCTAAAACCAGCCATTGTGTCTGTATTCCAGGCAGCAGAAATGAGGAGTGGGGAGGGAGGACTCTGACAGACCTTTCTTGAAGTCCACCCATCCTCTCTGTTCACACTGGTCGGGTCTTAGCCACATAATGTGGCTGCTCTCTCTCCCTGCACTCCTCTGAACTCTGCTGGGTCTCTCTGCAGATGGCTCCTAGCTCCTCCTGTCCTGAGATCATGCTATGACCGTGCTTCTCAGCCCCTCAGAGACCCCAAAAACAACAGAATGGAGTATCGGCGCTCTGGGGCTGCTCAGCGGAGGCTGAGCTTCAACCAGCATGAGCTTATTCTCTTCCTGTTCCCAGGGCCGGGAGTCCCCAGCAAGGAGTCCGCAGGGCCACACCCCCTCCAAAGTCTCTAGTAAGGTGTCCTTCCCAACCCTCCCAGCGTTTGATAGCCCAGGTGCTCCTCAGTGTGGCCACATCTCTGCTTTTCTTCTCACTGGACTTAGGTTCAGGATGATCCCACCGCCAGGTCTTAATTATACTTGCAAATGGGGCACCTTCTGGGGCTCCAGGTAGACGTGTATTTCCGGGGCCACCATTGGACCCACTATACAAAGGAATCCCCCTAACACCATTTCCTCCCTGACAAGTCCCTGCGCAGCACCCAGAACCCCCCACTGCATTTGTTTGGCTTATTTTTCTCACCTGCTCCTGGGGGCGTGAGCGCTAAGAGAAGGCCTTGCCTGGCTTCCTGCTCCTTCTGGGCTCAGGCTGGTTCCAGGCCACTGTTGTTCCCAGGCAGCTCACCAGCGCCTGGCTCCCAGGGTCACTTGGCCTTCCTCAGTACTCAGCCTGGGTCCTTGCTGGAGCCATGGGGGCCAGCAACTCCTGTGGCAGTGGGGCTGGCCCTTGTTCAGTAGCTGCAAAACTGAGGCTGGCACAGGCAGTGATTGGTAACAGAGAGCAGGGCCGATAAGGGTGCTGCCTGCCTGCCTCTGCTGTGCGAGCCAAGGCACAGGGCAGGCCACAGGCAGAAGGCCCAGGAGGTGGCACGTCTGCATTCACAGAGCTGGGGAGCAGCAGGAACCCTCTCCCCTCTCAGGGACACTGAGGCTGGTGAAGGTGAGATGCCTGCCTGCAAGTGTCCCCAGAACAGGACCAAGCCTGGGGCCCTTGAACCCAAGGGGCCACCCAGCAAGGCAGGCAGGAAAGGGCCCCAGGCTGGAGCTGAGGGGAGCTGGTGAGGAGGCCCAGGTGGGAACTGGGCTACACGTCCCCAACACATGCTAGCTGCAGCTCTCCAGAGGGAGGGCTGCAGATTATGTGGGTGTTGCAAACTTGGCTCTGGGTGAGTGGGGGGTGGGGGGCACTGAGCCGAGGCGGGTGGTGGGGAGGGCTGAGGAATGCACAGGGACACACTGGTGGGGCTGGGTGGCTGAGCAGAGGCTGTGACAGGTGCAGAGCTGTGGGTCATCTGCCTGTGTACCTGTGGCAGTGGGCCTGGGACCTGATTGTGCCAGCACATGTAGGGAGAGTGTCCTGGGGTTGCTGGCACGAAGTGCTACAGATGGAGGGCTTGACATAGCAGAAGCCATCTCACGGCTCTAGGGCCAGATGTCCAAGTTCAGGGTGGGTTTCTCCTGAGGGAGCCTCTTCCAGGCCTCCATTTCCGGAGGCGTTTGTTGACCCGCATTCTGCCTTGGTCACGGCCCCACCCTGTGTGTGTCTGTCTCCAAATCTCCCCTTGTGAGGACACCAGCCACACTGGAGGTAGGACCTGCCCTATTCCAGAAAGACCTTGGTCTAAATAATCACATCTGTAAAAACCTTTGTCTCCAAAGGTCACATTCTGAGATACCCAGGGCTGGGACCTCAACGTGTGAATCTGCCGGGGACAAAATGCACCCTTGTGTGTAGGAGACAAGGCTACCCTGAGGGAGCTAGGTAGCTGGAGGTGGGGGGCTCAGAGGCAGGGAGCCTGCTTAGACCTGGGCTCTGCCAGTGGCCATTTCTGACTTCCTTGCAGAAATCACCCTTTGGCCTTTCCCATCCCCACCAGGCGTCCTGGGTCTCCCCAGTGACATTCCTGGCTGACTGTTGACACAGAGGAGGTGTGGGAATCCTCTCTGGTACCCTTTCTAGCTTCCTGCCTTCTCGGAAAGGTGGAGGGTAGGCGGGGGCTGGGAAGGCCTTCTTAGGTGTCGTCTGTCTTGGGTCCCAGAGACACCAAGAGGGACTCCCAACTTCTCCCTTGGCCCAGCTGGTCTCTCCCAGGGCTGGGGTCTTCGGGCCTGCTGTACACAGCCCTGCATGTTTGCCATCTTGAGTGAGGTCTGGGGAGGGCTGGTGGAGGCTGCCTGGCCTCTAGGGTGGGCTGGGAGGAGGCTGGCCTGGTCTCTAGGGAGGATTGGTAGAGGCTGGTCTCCCATACTCTTGCCTCCTCGTTCTCCCTGAACCCTGGGGGTGGGCATGCTGGAGGGCTGGTCCCCCATGTGTTGTGGCAGGCCACGGCCAGTGGTTTTTCCAACTGCGGGTGTCATGGACGTCGAGAGGACTCTAGAGGATACCCAGCTGAGCAAGATCCAAGCCCTGCTCGCTCACAGCCCTGGATCTTCCAGGCCTGCTCTGCCCAGGTGCCCAGGCAGCTGCTACTCTACTGTTAGGATGGCAGCACGTGGGTGCCACCTGCTCAGCACCCCCTGGCCTCGGACCCCCAGCCCTCCTCCCAGAAGGTGAACACCAAGGGGATGCAAAAGAGCCTGAACTCAGAAGAACCTTGGCTCACAGCTTGAGCCCTAAACCTGGCCCACCTGGCTTTCCACCTGCTCCCAGCCCCAGCTCTGCCCCTGTCCCTTCCTTATGGTTCATCCTAAACCATCGCGGCACGCGGGGCCAGAGAGTGGCTGAGCCAAGTCCTTGTCCACCTTGCCTGGGGGAAGATCGTCACAGAGAAGCAGGAGACCCTGACCCCTTCTGGCCACACTGAGGCCAGCCTGAGCTTCTCCGCTCCTCCCCAAAGGGGTTGGTGAATGAACAGATGGGGTTCTTCAAACAGTACAGAGGGCTGGTGGAAAGACCCCACTGGACCCAACTCCTCTTTCCACCCCCTCGTGAAGGCAACCCTGCCCCCTGCCCAGTTGGGGGATTGCACCCTGAGCCTTTCCTTTTTTTTTTTTTTTTTTTTTTAAGGGGACAGTGAGAGAGAGAGAGAGAAAGAGAGAGAGAAGTAATTTTTATTTAGTTTTTCATGTGACCTTCATTCCTTGGACATTTTGTTGTGTACATGGTGCTGGGGTTTGAACTTGCATACTTTCGCATGCTAGACAAGCTCTCTAACCACTGAGCCAGCGCTCCAGCCCCCACCCTGAGACTTTCCGAGGAGCCTGTCTTTCCCTAGGTTGCCTGTGGGATGTGGCCCTTGGCCTTGGGCTTGGCTGGACCTCAAGACCCTGTACATAGGAGGTTGTGGGTGGATTCTGACTAGGCTTCCATGTAATGGCTCCAGCAGCTCTCCCCACCCAGCTGTGGCTTTAAGGGTTGCAGATGCTAAATTAGATCCATTCCTGTCTGCTGGACCTGTGGTCAGCTTTATAGCTCTGGGTTTACAGAAAGAGGGGGAGGCAAGGCAGGCTGGATGGAGGCCAGTCAGGAGGAGTCCTAGAGGAAGGGGCAGGGCCTGAGTTTCTGCACAATTCAGCACCTGAGCTGGGTGAGCTCTTGACTGCTTGCTGCAGATGAGACCCAGGCACTAGCACAGAGTATCAAGGTTCCTGAACCCCACAGCACCCAGCCCACTCGGCTCCGGCTTGGACTTCAGAGACAGAGGAAAAGTGGAGGATGGCCCCATAAAAAGGCTTGTGGGGCGCCCTCTTCTCACCTGAACCTCATAGCAAACCTCAGGGGCTTACATTCGCAATTGCAGAGGAGCAGGTAGCCTGGCTGGGGCCCTGCTCCCCACGGGTGCTCCTGGAGCTATCGTCTCCTTCCCAGGCATTCCTCTTGTGTAGGCTCAGCTGCAGGCTGGGGCCCTGCATTTCTTTGGTGAGGGGGTGCTTGAGGAGCCACAGTCATTCAGGGGATTGTGTTCCTGTGAGGGGACTGAGGATGTGTCCCCAGCGTGTCCTCCCCCTTCCCTCCTGAAGCTGTGTCTTAAAGCAGTTAGGCAGATCAGGGCAGGGGAGGGCCTGAGTCAGCAGGGGCAGGGGGTGCTGGGGATGGGGGACCCAGGGCAGGTCCAGGAGGGAGGGAGATGGAGGACAGCAGGAAGGACCTGAGGCCTGGGCCTCCAGAGGTGTTTGGAGGTGTTGGTGTGAGCCATGTCTTTCAGTGTGCAGTGTGGTGGAAACAGAAAAGAATCAAGACAAGCACAGAAGGTGTGGTCATGGAGGGAATCCCGAAGCAGTGGCTTGGCAAAGGCGGCAGACACCTGGCGCCTGATTGTGGCCTCTAACACCAGCCTCCACGGAGAGGAATTGGCGCTCAGGGGAGATAAGGCTGACTTCAGCCAGGGGCAGGAAAAGCCCAAGTTCAGCCAGGAACACCCATGGAGCAGGAGAGCAAGGAGGTGCTCAAAGATGGTATGGGAGGGACTGGACTGGTGGCTCAGTGGTTACAGTCCTTGCCTGGCATGAGCGAGGATGCAGGTTTGAACCCCAGCTCCATGTATACAATGAAGCATCAGAACAACAAAAGTCAAATGCAAAGCTAAATAATGTTGATTCTCTTTAAAAAAAAAAAATGGCAGGGGAGAGAGGGGACATAGAACATCAAACACAGGAGCTGGCCCAAGGGGCTTACAAGTCAAACCAGGGTCAATTCAAGCACCAAAACAGTGTTAGTTGCCTCATGTGTGTGAGGCTATGGGTTTGATGCCCAGCATCACAAACAAATAATAACAACAAAACAGCAATGGGTTGATTTTCTGAAGAAAATAGGAACCAGAAATCCACAGTGATCTAATTAACTCAAAGCTTGGTAAAGACCAAGATATGCAGTTTCAAAACACCTCCCCAGAAATCATTCATCAATTCTAGAGGAGGAAGCTTTGTAGAGAGACAGTGCAGGTGATCATAGTAGACCTCTTCAGGTATGAGATAGGCAGAAGTCACATGTCACCTGATAGGACTGTGAAGCAATACCACCTCCTAACCCAAATCTCATCATGAGGGGGGGTCAGAGAATCATAGGCCCCAAAGATGTGCACCCCTTAATCCCAGAGCCTGTATGTGACCTCATGTGGCAAAAGGAACTTTGTAGGTGTGATTAATTTTACAGACCTTGAGATGGGGGATTATCTCAGCTTATCTGATGGACCCGATTTGATCACATTAATCCTTAAAATTGCAAAATTTTCTCCTGCTGGGTCAGAGATGCAGCATGGAATGGACCTGAATCTTCTCCCTGGAGGAAAGGGGCTGTGAGTCAGGGAGGATAGTGGCCCTTGGAAGATGGAAGGGCACTTAGTTTACAGCTGGCAAAGAAACAGGGACTCTGGTCCCACAGCCCTAAGGATCTAAATTCGGCCACTCATCAAATAAGCAGGAAACCGCTTCTCCCCTGGAGAGGAAGGAGGCCTGCTAACACCTTGAATTCAGTCCAGTGAGGTCTATACTGCACTTCTGAGCCCCAGGGCTAAGAAATAATAAATGCATGTCAAGCTGCTGAATTTGTGGTAATTTGTCACAAGAACAATGAAAAACTAGTAGAATGAGGAGACATCAGACAAACCCAAATTAAGGGCCATAGGGTTGCTTATCAGGCACACAGCAAGAATGTCTCAAAAGTCGTATAAGAACAGTTTAATAGAAAAATGGGCAGAAATGAACACGCCTTTCACAGAAGCAGCACGAACAGATGATATAAACAGGGATGGATGATTGACCTCATTTGTAATTTGGAAGAAGAAATTAAAGCCCACAATGAGATTCCATTTACCAGTTTGGCCAAACTGATGATATAAAATGTTGGGGACAACATAGGGCAGGGGGCCCACAATCTGAAGCCTTCAGGCCAAACTGAGCCAGCCACTGCTTTTGTAAATAAAGTTTTATTGGAACGGATATGCCCACATGTTTATGTATTCAAATAGTTGTGAAGGGACACTGCTAGGCCAGAGAAGCAGGAAATATTTACCACCTGCCTCTTAACAGAAAGTTTGCCAACCTCTGGTATAAACCAGGAAAAACTCTTACTGCAACTTTCAACAGCCGTAACTAGTAAAGGGATAGGTATGCACAGGTTTGAATCTGTAATTGAACGGCTAGGGATTTACCTAGAGAAATTCAAACATACAGACACTAAGGAGGCAAGTTCAGGAACGCTCAGAGCATCACTGTTTATAATGGCAAATAACTGTAAACATCTCAGGTGCCCTCAGCAGGAGAATGGATGTATATTCTGGGCTACTTAAACAATGACGTTCCATAGAGCAGAATGGCTCACACCCCACACATGCGGTAGGAAGGCAAATCTTTTTTTTAAGAAAGAGGGGGGGTTGGGGATTTAGCTCAGTGGCAGAGCACTTGCCTAGCATGTGCAAGGCCCTGAGTTCAGTCCTTAGCCCTAAAAAAAAAAAAAAAAAAAAGAAAGAAAGAAAGAAAGAGGGGACAGTGAGAGAGAGAGAGAAAGAGAGAAGCAATTTTTATTTTGTTTTTCATGTGACTTCCATTCCTCCGAGACTGCGTTGTGTACGTGGTGCTGGGGTTTGAACTCCTGTACTTGCGCATGCCAGGCAAGCGCCGTAATCTCTGAGCCACCGATCCAGCCCCTTTTCTTTTTCTTTTTTTTTCTTTTAAAGAGAGAGGGACAGGGGCTTGAGCAATGGCTCAGCAGTTAGGGCACTTGCCTGGCATGCATAGATGGGACATGAGTTCGAACCCCAGCACCATATACACAATGAAGTGTCTGAGCAATGAGAGCCGCATGAAAAACTAAATAAAATGGATTCTCTCTCTCTCTCACTGTCCCTCTTTTTTAAAAAAGAAGCTCTCCTAGATTTCCCTGGTCACATCAGTCCCTCTGCCTTTTTTCTCTTTTTTTGGTGTGTGTGTGTGGGGGTACCAGGTATTGTACCCATGGACACTTAACCCCTGAACCACGTCCCCCGGGAGTTTTTTATTTTTTGAGACCAGGCCTCAATAAGTTGCTGAGCGTGGCTTTGAACTTGCGATCCTGCCTCAGCCTACAACCCGGCTACACCGGGCACTCCTTTCTATTATGCTGTTAGATTCCTCCCTCTGCCGACTCCACGCCCCGCTCTGCGAGTCTTGTGACCTCAGCTGCGTGGACAAACCCCTGGGTGCCTCGGGGTTCCATCTGTAAGGCGCAGGTGCTAATTTCTCAGAACAGGTAGTTTTCCGCTCTTAAGACTCCGTCCGCCTGGCCCAGGATACCAAGCACGAGTACCGAAATTGCTCCTAGGGGCTGAGCGCTGAAAAGGAACCCTAGAAACCCCGCTCCTATTCCGCACGCGCGGCGACGTCCCTTCTCTCCATCCCCAACTGCCTTCAGGATGGAGGCATCCCGGGGGGCGAGACGCTCGCCCTCGCCCTCGCCCTCCAGCCTCACCAAGACCTGGTGAAGAACTCCAGCCCCTCCAGCGCCTGGTCAAGTGCTATACGGAAGAGCCGCGGCTTGCGCGCCCCTCCCCTCCCGGACATGCTTCCCTCTCATTGGTGCACATAGCGCCTAGCCCCGCCCCACCCCACAGACCCCGCCCACCCCATCCCGCTGAACTTTCCAGGCCCGCCTTTGGTTGGCTCGCGTCCCGCCGCGCCCCGCCTCTGCTATCGTCACTTCCGGCGGGGAGAGCGCGGAAGGCGGAAGTTGTGTACACCGTGGGTGGTGAAGTGGCAGTGAGGTGTCGCTGCGTCGCCCCCGGCTCTTCCGGGTCGGGCTGCGAGAGCGAGTGAGGGACGATGGCCGGGAGGCGGCCGCGCGGCTTGGCGGGGTCTGGAGGCTGAGCCGCGCGCTGCCCGCCCGGGCCCTCAGGATGACGGCGGCCGCCGCCTCCAACTGGGGGCTGGTGACGAACGTGGTGAACAGCATCGTGGGCGTCAGCGTGCTCACCATGCCCTTCTGCTTCAAGCAGGTGAGCGCGGGGCCCGACGCGCGCGCCCCGCCCGCCCGCTCCCGGCCGTGGGCCAGGTCCGTGCCGGTGTCGCGGGAAGTCCTGTGTCCCGGCGCCGAGTGCCCCGTGGGGACAGGGCCACGTCTGCGTGGCCCCGGTCCAGACGGTGCGCCGGAGGGCGGGCAGCTTCCTCCGCAGGACCGTGCAGCGGCGGCCTGGGCGCGCTGCTGGCCCCGCCAAGGAGATAGGGAGTGAAAATGAGGTGGACGCTGGAACTGGAGGTGGGTGCGGTGGTTCACTTTTCATTAGCACAGAACTTTGTGATCCGGGAAATTCGGGTCCCACGCACAGCCCTGCAGCCTTGTCCTGGGTGAGGATGTCTTCAGGGCCCCTGTGTGGCTGGTTTGTCTGACATGTTGGCCTGGGTAAGCCGGAGGACAGAGCTAGATGTCTCTAGAGCCCTTGGTGTGGCATTTGTGCGGAGAATCCCAGCTGCGCCCAGCACCCCGGGTGCTTCTGGAAAGCCTGCACCCCCAGCGTCCGCAGGGATTTGCCTGGCAGCCCACTATCCTAGGATGCGAGTGGTGACTAACAAGTGCCAACTGGTTGGGGCTAGGGCCCGGGTGATGCAGCTGTCCCCAGATTTGGAATAGCTCATGTGCGGTGGGTGATAGGCTTCTGAGTAAGTGAAGATGAGGCAAGCAGAGCCGTCCTGGGAAGAGCTCCAAGTTTAGCAGGGGAGCCTATGTGCTAGCAGAGGGCTAGAAACTGTCCCTGTCCTGAGGCCTGCCAGCTGCTCTCTGGGCTCATCATTTCCTCCAGAGGAAGCTCATTGGGCTGGAGGATCTGAGGCCAACCCGCTATTTGGAGAGGTGTGTTTTGTGTTTGGCAGCTGTGTCATTAAAAAACTTGGTTTAGTGTTTCTTTTCTTTTTCCCCAGTACTCCTGGCATTAAAAAAAATATATATATATATATGTATATACATACGTAAATATATTTAAAAACATTTACATATAAAATATTTTGCTGAAGTTTAAGGTACTGAAAATCATTATCACTTCAGGTATATTTGGTGATTTTTCACAGTGAACAAACACATGTAGCCCACTTTGCATTGAAGAATGCCACTGTGCCAGCATTCCTGCCAGTCACCTCTGCCAGTGACTCCTGTCCACCACACGGCCCACTTCTGGTTCTGGTGCTGGAGGTGGTATTGCCTGGTTTTATCTGGCGGGAGATGGAGTCAGTGCATGTATATTTCTGTCTTATGGGAATCCCACAGTTCATCCTGCCTTTGCAAGGCATCTATGGTGTTTCCTGTTTGGAGCTCTTAGGACTTGTGCAGAGTTTGCTGAGTATCTGATAGCATTGCTTTTGAGTGTGTACCTTGGGTAGAATGTCAGGGTCACGAGGGATGGGTGTGCAGCTCTGGTAGATGTTCCAGTGTACCCTCCTGCCAGCAGGTTGCTGAGGCCCAAGTGTTCCACATTCTCAGCAGTATTTGACAGCATGTGCCTTTATCATTTGAAGCATTCTGTTGAGAGTGTGGTGACGTCACATTGTGTGTGTATTTATTGATTTTTTTTTTAAGAGAGGCACAGTGAGAGAGAAAGAATCAATTTTATTTAGTTTTTCACATGGCCTTCGATGCTCCAACGCTTCGTTGTGTACATGGT
Source organism: Aplodontia rufa (assembly GCA_004027875.1). Taxonomy (NCBI): domain Eukaryota; kingdom Metazoa; phylum Chordata; class Mammalia; order Rodentia; family Aplodontiidae; genus Aplodontia; species Aplodontia rufa. Next base: position 53,335 of record PVKS010011125.1, read on the forward strand.
GCTGGGATTCGAACTCATGTCCTTGGCATGCCAGGCAAGCACCATAACTGTGGAGCTGCTGCTCCAGCCCATATTTATTGATTTATTCATTTATTTTTTGTGGTGCTGAGGATTAGACCCAGGACTTCGCCCACACTGGGCTAGTGCTCTACTCCTGGGCTATCTCCCTGCTTTTTTGATTTTTAAATGTTAACACAGGGTCTTGCTAAGTTGCCCAAGCTGGCCTGGGACTTGCCATCCTCCTGTCTCATCTGAGTAGTTGGGATTACAGGCATGTGCCACCATGCCTGGGTCATTTTTGTATGTTTTTGAAAACTGATAGACTTAATTTTGTTGAGCAGTTTTAGGGTTAGTAGCAGCTGAATGGGAGGTGCAGGGAGTTCCTGAGGCCCCTTCTCCGTCTGCCTGGTCTTCTCTGTTAATGCTTCTGCTAGTGCTGATGTTTTAAATGTCTGCTACTGAGGGGTAGTTCATATACAGTGAGATTCACCTGCTTTGGGGTGTGGTTCCCTGGGTTCTGGTGTTTGTGTACAGTCATGTAGCCACCTTCAGGTCCAGTTTTTTCCCCTTGGCATGTTGCTTTCAGGAGGCAGCCGTGTTGTGTAGGGTCAGTGGTTCCTTTTTTACTGCTGAATAATGTTTTTTTGTGTGGATGGACCACAGTTTCTTTCTCATCATTGAAGGCCACTTGGGTTGCCTTCTGGTTTTTGGATTATGGTTATAGTTGCTGTAAAGATACAGTTGTGTTTCTGGGTGGGCCTGACCTCATGCCTCTAGGGGAATTACCTTGGAGTGTAATTGCAGGGTCCCATGGTGGCTGTCTGTTTAACTTATAAGAAAGACACACGTCACCTGCCTTCTTCCAAAGGTGTTGAGCACGCAGAGCTGTTGCTCCAAGTAGCTAAAAGGTGCACGTGAGGTGTGTACAGGGAGGTGGGAAAACCAGCTGTCCCAATACCCAGCTGTGCAGAAGGAACCGGACCCTGCTGCTCTTGATCACGTGCAGGATCGCACCACTGCTCCAGGGGAACTGCCCTCAGCACAGGGCAGAAGCGGCCCTGTGTCCACACGGGCGCACCGAGTGCTCCGTGCCCCGCCGCCTGCGTCGATGAGTGAGGTGGAGGTGCCAGGGAGGGTCTGTTGTGTGATGCTGCTACGTCTCCACCCTGCAGTGTGGCATTGTCCTGGGTGCCCTGCTCCTGGTCTTCTGCTCCTGGATGACGCACCAGTCATGCATGTTCTTGGTGAAGTCGGCCAGCCTGAGCAAGCGGAGGACCTACGCTGGCCTAGGTGAGAACTGGCTCTTGGAGAAGTTGGTAGTGGGCCCTTAGGCACCTTCCCTGGAAGTGTGGCTTTCCAGCTCTGGGGGTGGGACCTTATTCCTCAGATTCAGTCGTTTTTCTTCTACTTTATTTGAAATTAGTTACTGTTATTTTTTGCAGTACTGGGGATTGAACCCAGCGGTGCTCTACCACTAGGCTACACTGCTAGCCCTCCTCTATTTTTTTTTATTCTTACTTTTTAAAAAGAAAGGAACAGTTTGACAATGTTTCCCCCTCAATTGTAACTCCATATTCACCTAATTAAAAAAAAAAAAGGAACAGTGAGAGAGAGAGAACGAGAGAATTTTATTTAGTTTTTCATGTGGGTTTCGGTGCTCTGACACTTTGTTGTGTATGTTGTGCTGGGGTTGAAACCTGTGTCCTTGTGCATGCCAGGCAGGCTCTGTGACCTCTGAGCCACCGCAGCCCCCTGCTTTGTTCTTTGTTCTGAGACAGGGTCTTGCTAAGTTGCCAGGGTGGCCTTGAACCTGTGCTTTTCTGCCTCAGCCTCCTGAGTCATGGGGAGCACCGATGTGCACCACGGTGCCTGGCTGTTATTTATTTATTTTTTTATTTTATTTTATTTTTAAAGAGAGAGGGACAATGAGAGAGAAAGAGATTAATTTCATTTAGTTTTTCTTGTGGCTTTCGTTGTTCCGACACTTTGTTGTGTGTGTATGTGGTGCTGGAGTTCAAACCCACGTCCTTGCATATGCCAGGCAAGTGCTGTAACCGCTGAGCCACTGCTCCAGCCCTCTTTTTATTTTATAAGACCGGGCCTTGCTAAGTTGCTGAGCCTGGCTGTTCTTATAGTTTTTTGGACAGGAGTGTTCTTCCTTTTTTGTTGCTGTTTTTTTAAAAATTTAAAACAGGCTAGAGCAGTAGCTCAGTGGTTACAGCACTTGCCTGGCATGCGCAAGTACACGAGTTCAAACCCCAGCACCCACGTACACATGTACATAGCTAAGTGTCAGCAACAAAAGCCATGTGGAAAAACCTAATAAAAATTGATTCTCTCTCTCTCACTGTCCTTCTCTCTTAAAAAAAAAAAAAAGAAGGTCAAAGGTTATATGTTTTTAAAAAAATTTAAAGCAATTAAAAAAAACTGTTAGTAGGATCATCTGCTTCATTATTGGAGCACTATAGAGAGGGACGAAGTGTTGGGTCCCCCTCTTGCTCTCCTGTACCCCACTGGAATTCCATGGAGGACCCTGTCCTTAGGCCCGGCTGTAGCTGGGTTGATGGGACGTGCAGCGGAGGGTTTGTCTGTTTTCTGGTTCTGTTGGCTGTAGTTTGGTTGTCTTCAACACAACCTTAGGGGCTGGAGCGCTGGCTCAGCGGTTCCGGCGCTTGCTTGGCATGTGCGAGGACGCAGTTCAAACCCCAGCACCACGTACACAATGATGTGTCGAAGCAACGACAGCCAATTGAAAAACTAAATAATATTGATTCTCTCTCTCTTGAAAAACAAAACAGAACAAACAAAAAATCACAACTTTAGCTAGAAGGAGTGAAGGCTGAGCTTTCCACTTCTCCATCTGAACTCTGAGTATTCTGGCTCAGAGGACGCCGGCCCGCGCTGTCCTGTCTGCTGCCTTAGGCTGGCGCCTGAAGCCCGGGCAGCACATGGTCTCTTCTCTCCAGGCCTCGGCCTTCCTCTGCTCTCTCTTTTCGGCTCTCTGGCAGAGAGGAGGCAGGTGAGAGGAAATGGGGTGCAGAGTTACAGGGCCACACAACATGGAAACCTCTGACATTCATGGTGGAATTTGGCCCAGCCATTCACTTTCCTTCAGAAACTGGCTTGCACTGGCATTGGGACACTCAGAACCAGGGGAGCCTTCCTTCTGTCCTGCTCTGGAGGACAGTGGTGCTCAGTCTTCATTGTCACTTGAGAAAGTAAGAGCTATCAGTTAAACCTGACCCTTACTGAGATGGCCTGCCTGCTGGGGATGAAGTATGCCCCTTCCTGTCTGCAGACCTGTGGCCTGGGGTGACGCTTGTCCCCACAGAGGTCCCCCCTGGCATTTTGTAGCAGAGGCTACCTCTCAGATATGCACATGAAAGAATTGCTGGGGCCCTTGGCTGGAGAGGCCATGGCTGCTTATAACTGGCTGGCTGATTATTCTTCGAAAGTTCCTGAGAAGTCAAACCGGTTTGGCTAGATGTGAAAGATTGAAGGAAAATTGCCCAATAAACACCCTGTGTGGTGGCCACATGGGGCCCTGGTCTTAACCAAATGGGGTGACTGCTCAAAATGGAACAGATACCTGGACTCCAGTGGCCTCAGGTTATGTGTGTGATCCCAGACCAGAAGGATGAATTGTGTGGGCTCCCAGGTGGCATCTCCCAGGCCAGCTGCTCAGCATCAGCTTCCCTTCATCTTCAGAGGTGGAGAGACCCACTGTGTGGGGGGAACGCTGGCCCTGGCTTCTGCCACTGCTGAGACCTGGTTGGCTTTGTGGTGGCTTGGCGAGCCACGCAGGTGGTCTCCTGGCTGCACCTGCCCTCCCCTCCGGTGGAGGACGAACTTCGCCTTGGGTTGGTGGTGGGTTGTGCATGCGTCTGTTCTGCTCCCTCTGCTGTCATGGTTGTTTGTGGTTTCTGTAAACTTACTTCCTACTTCCCTGTCCAGCTTGCCCTACGCTGTGTGTCTGTCTTCAGACTGCTTCATTTCAGATGTGCAGACATGCCAGAGTCAACTGCTTTAGATGCCGTGGGCCCTGTGAGACTTTCTGATCCCTGGGCCCTGCCCTGAGTTTGGCCTGAACCCTGGAGTGTGTGGTCTGAGCTGGAAGCTGCCTCCCCAGCCGCATGTGCCCAGCCTCTGAGCTCTTGGTTTGAGCAACAGGTGTTGCTGGTGCTATGTCACATGCATTCCATGGCCCTTGGCCTTCCTGGGCCTCCGGTGGCACCTGTGGGGGCGTGGTGCAGAATGGACTTCCCTTCTGCTTGTCCTTGGGGGCGTGTGTGACTTGGAGACTGGGCTGTGAAACCCAGCTTTCAGGCACCAGGCTCTTTCCCTTTCTCACCCTCCAACATGTTTGCTATGCACCTGCCCCGTGCTGCTGGCCTTTGTCCCATGCAGCTGTGGGGACTCCAGTACCATTCCTCCCCTGGTTCCAGGAGGAGCTGGGTAGAAGTCACTGGCTGGCCTTCTCTGCCTCGTGTGCCCCCCTCACCCAGCACGCCTTCTCTGCCTCATGTGCCGCCACTGTATGCAGCATCCCCTTCTCTACCTCGTGTGCCCCCTCACCCAGCACCCCTTTGCTGCCTCGTGTGCCC
>PVKS010011126.1:0-57714 GCA_004027875.1 Aplodontia rufa
TCTTCTAGATGAGAAAGTGATTGTTAGAGAAAAGATAGGTCTTCCAAATCTTCACATCTAGAAAAACTCTCCCACACCACTGTCTTTCTCTGTAATCACGGCATACTGTCCCAAAGAATTAAGATCTAGGCCAAGTACGGCAAACTCTGGGATTCCCTGTAGCACCACCTGTGCCATTCTAATGCATCCTTAGCCAGTCTATTGCAACAAGGACCAGGAAATATCTGCCAGAACACTTCATCAACAGTGTGAATGGTAATCCGATCTGCAACATATCCATCTTTACCTCCATTCTCAACTTGGGTAGTCAAGTCTTGGAACCTTACAAGATAAAACTGTCTCTTCTGCTTTTTCCATTTTTCTTCCAAGAAAATTTTGGAGCATGAGAGATCCAAGGGTTCTTGTAAATAATTGATTATAAACCCCAAATTTTACAGATGCTCTAGGGAGAGAAAATGATTACCTAAAATAATTAGGGACAAAATCCAGAGCTGAATTCAACATCCAGTGCATGTTAGCTTTATTGCTATTACTTGGGTACCTTCTCATTGAGATAGTTACATGCAATATTTAAGCAACTGTTCAGGTAATGAACTCAGTGGATGGGGGTATGGGATGGATAGATCAGCAATGTATTTCCTCCTCAGCAAAGTGGGGTTAGCGATGACTTTCCTTACTCTTCCTTACATCTAATGGTAATAAATATTTTGAGATGTTCCATTAAAAAGTGAATGTTGGGGCTGGAGCGATGGCTCAGTGATTTTGGCGCTTGCCTGGCAAGCTTGAGGACCTGGGTTCAAACCCCAGCACCACGTACACAACTAAGTATTGGAGCAACTAAGGCCATGTGAAAAACTAAATAAAGTTTCTCTCTCTGTCTCTCTCACTGTCCCTCTCTCTTAAAAAAAAAAGTGAATGTTACCGCTTTGGAGAATATGCAAAATAGAAACTCATGTCTGGCCCCTTTTTGACTTTGATATGATGGAAAAATTAAGCAATCATTCTAAAGCAATGATTTAGTATGTGCTTTAGTCAGCTTTTTGCTGCTGAGACTAAAGATCCTGTCAAGAACTATTTTTAGGAGGAAAAGGTTTATTTAGGGGCTCACAGTTTTAGAGGTCTATGTCCAGAGAAGGCTGACTACATTCCTCAAAGCTTGAGGTGAGGCTGTACATCATGGTGGCAGGTGCGGTTCCAGGGAACAGGGATCTCACAGCACCAGCTCAGGAAGCAGAGCAGAGCAGAGAAACTCCACAACAGATACAAAATATATACCCCAAAGGCACTCCCGCAATGATCCAGCAGCCACAACCTACCAGCCTACCAGTTAATCCTCATTTATTGGGTTAAAACTTTTATAACACAATCATTTCACCTCAGCCTTCCCAAATTGTCATACGTGAGATTTTGGGGGACATCTCATATTTAAACCATAACAGCATCTCTTGGCAAACTGAATAGCATTTCTCATCTGTCTTCATGAGCTCTAAGAGCTAGCAACCCTTCTGTATCTGCTTACCAATGTATCATATCTAATTTAAGGGTGATATTACTTAGTAAAATTCTGTATAAAGATCAGTAGAGAGAAAGCAGCAAAGTATAATTGATGATAAAACCTCAGTAATTTGGGGTTTGATAAGAGCTAGAAGTCATTCCATCCAACATTAATTTTATTCTACAATTTGATCAGGGCATGTGGCCAATACATTTGGGGCAAAATAGGTCAGTTGTTTAAAGATGGAAAGCTCCAGAACCTTAGGGCTACTCAAAGGGTCTACAGTTCTACAATTAAGGTTTATTATTATATTTTATTTTATTTTTTAAAAAGGAGTGAGGGAGAGGGAGAAAAAAAGAGAGAGAGAGAAAGCTAGGAAAATTACATTTTAGTTTTTCATGTGGCCTTCATTGCTCTGAGATTTCACTGTGTACATGGTGCTGGGATTTGAAGTAGCGTACTCACGCGTGCAAGGCAAGCACCACAACCACTCCAGCCCCCAATTTTACTTATTTTTTCACCTAGTTTTTGTTTTCCTGACACTTAGTTGTATATGTGGCACTGGGATTTGAACCCAGGTCCTTGCACATGCTAGGCAAGCACTGTAACTTCTGAGCCACCACTCCAGTCCCTATTACTGTCTTTCAAATACAACATGCAAGTGGTTCCTTTGAAAACTCTTGAAACCAAATGAAACAGAAAAAAACAAGGCCAAACCTTGACAACTTTGTTAATCATACCTGAAAATAAACAACTCAGAGGAGGAAAGATTTACTTTGGCTCAGTTTCAGATATTTCAGACAATGATTGGTTGGCTCCATTGCTCTGGGCCTGAGTTGAGGCAGAACACCAAGGCAGAAGGGCATGGTAGAGGAAAGCTTTCAGCTTATGAGTAGAGATAAAGAGAGAGAGAGGAGGTGGAAGGAGCCAGGGAGAAGATAAAACCATCTAAGGCAAGCCCCACGTGTCCTACCTCCCAACAGGTCCACTTTCAAGTAGCTTATTCACCTATCAAGGATTAATCTAGCAAATGGACCAATCTGCTGATGAAGTCAAGGCCCCCATGATCCAGTCATTGCTTCAAAAGCCCACCTCTGAACCTTCCTGCCTTCTTTCATCATGAGACTTTGGGGATATTCCAGATCCAAACCTTGACCTAGATATTCCTGGGACCACCCCTTAACAGGTCCAAATATCTGCTAAGGTAAAATATGATCTGATCTAGCTCTTTCTATGCTCCTCCTATTCTCAAGCAGAATCTGTACATGATGTATCCTCCCTTTCTCATGGAATTGTAATGCTGCCCAATGACCAATGAGGCCCATTTTAACTCCATAGTTAAGAACCTTTCTAGAAGAGAAAGTTTAAAGACATTAGAAGGTCCTTGTTAAACAGGTAAGTGATGGTTGAAATTAAAAATCTGAGTGGTACTTTTTTCTTTACCCCTGTGAGCCTGATTAACAGTCAAATTAATTGGCTTCATTTGTCACCTAACTCTATACTATCACTTCTGAGTCTCAGATTTGTCCTTTGGAGCCATGTGAAATAATTTACTGACTCATTCCTATGTCAAGATTTCATTGACTTTCTTCTATATAAGCAAGGCATTGGGGTTACAGAGTGAACAAGACAGACATTGGCCCTTGCATTCATGGAGCTTAGTATTCACCAGGAAATGATAGTCAAGCTCAGAAAATGACTTTTCTCTACCAGCTTCTCAATTATAAATCAAGAAAAATCTTTGTTGTGCTCCTCTGACAGAATAGTTCAAAATCTTTTCTACAAGATAGTCCTTCAAATCTTTAAGGACAGCTATACCACACTTCCTGAGTCTTGTAGTCTCTATCAACAATCCCAGGTCCATAATCCATTCCTATGACTTCATTTAGGGTCCTTCACCTTTTTAGTGGCTTCTCTTTGTGCACATACCCCCACCGTCCACTCTCTATTAATGTGTAGAAGGCCAGAAGAGCGACATATTCCTCCCTCACTTTTATTAACACAAACTAAGAACATTAATATTCTAGGTTTACGTTGAGCTTGTAATCAAACTGTAGCCCTTTAGTTTACCTATGCTTCTATCACCAGCAGTATCTTCACACATTGGTGCAATTATTTTGTATCCAAGTGTAGCATTTCTGCATTTACCTATATATTGATTAGGTTCTCTATTGTCAATTATTCCTACATTTTAAGGTATTTTTCTATACTAATTGTGTTCTTTTAACATTTTCTTATATTTTTTCATGTCTTGTTTTCCACAAATATGAGAGCATACCAACAGACTCTCATCAGACTGAAGACTACCCTTTGGTGTCTCTTGTACTGCATAGCATTTGTTTCTAACTTCATTACACCACTATATTATTGCCTTACTGTTATTATATATTTACATGTCTCTTCCCTTACTCAACTGTGAGCTCCTTCAGGACAATGGCTTATCTATCTTTGTATTTCCAACACTAAGCCCGGTCCCTAACACATGGACTATGCTTAAAAGAAAAACTTGATTTCATAGGATGAAAGAATGAGTCATTGAATCCATTATATTACCCAGGCCACGTTAGCCCCAAGGTTACCATAGGATATTTTGTCAAACGCTTTACTGAAATATAAATCTTTAGCAATACCAACTCTGCTACCTTCCATTTTAGGTAAAAGTCACTCTGTTTCTCTGGGCCTCAGAATCCCCTGTGCAGGTTTTTGAAGTTTATTAAGATTAATTTAAAAATTGCATATGTAAATGTGCTTTACAAAACTGTGAACTGTGCAAATGTAAGATATAAGCACTCCCTCATTCTATCAGTCTTATCAAAAAAGGAAATCAAATTTATTGGCCTTGCAAGAGCTTGTGGTTTGTGGCTTCCATTCAGGGGCAGGAAATGAGGCCTCTGGAAAGTGGCAAGGAAAAGTAAAGGGATGAAGCCTGGAGCCAAACTCACCACAACGTTCAGCTCCCTGTGTGGGAGACTCTAGGGAAAGCTGTGGTCTATTATCTAGGGCCTTCTCTCTTGGCTGGTCTTTGCAGGTTTTCCAAATTCCAGCGTCCAGACAGGATCTCCTATAGATTATTGTGAGTGGGCCTATACAGCATCTTTAGTAGGCCACCAAAGATTTATACCATATGAATGGGGGAATTGTCCTTAAGAAGAAAAGCAGAGAGATAAGCAGAGATGAGACTCTGCCCTACTGACTAAGTTCTAGCATACGCAGGCTTTGCTCTGTTACCATGGGACAACATTGTGGGGAACCAGCTGCCTGTCACTGTTAATGGCATCACTTCTGTGGCTGCTGAACATTTCACTGCCTTTTTTTTTTTAAGAGAGAGAAGGACAGAGAGAGAGAGAGAAGGAGAGAAATAATTTTTATTTAGTTTTCATGTGGCCTTCGTTACTCTGAGACTTCGTTGTGTACGTGGTGCTGGGGTTTGAAATTGCGTACTGGCGCAAGCCAGGCAAGCGCTACAACTGCCAAGCTACCACTCCAGCCCCCATTTCACTGCCTTTTGATATTATTATCCTACTTTGGTCATAAGGAAAGATTAAACCATGTAAGGTAAATCATCCAAATCAGTGGTAGGTCCTCAACTACCTGGGCTCAGGAATTTGAAAGTTGTTTCAGCCTGGCTGAAACACCACCTTTATTTCCCAAGAGAATAAATGCATTGAGGATACTTGAGGATGGAAAAGAAAACCTGCCTTTGCCTGATAGAACCAGTTAGTCCTACAGAGAACCTCAAGCTAAGGCAGTATCTTATTAGCCAAATAGTCCAGCTTGTTTATGAGGTCATGTCTTTCTTCATTGTCACCGCATTGCCAGCACCTAACACCGTGCCTGACACATAACAGGATCTCAAATATGAGAGCACACTAATACTCAACAAATATGCATTGAATATATGTGTGTGCTGCTCTGAACTAAAATAGGTTGTTTATGACCCCTTGGCCAGAGTTTTAATGGACAATATGTTAGTCAGCTTGCCTTCACTTTGATATTTTATATAGTAGATAATCTACTTAAAAAGAAAGAGTTTAGTTTGGCTCACAGTTTTGGAGCTTCAAGTCCATGGTCAATTGGCCTTGTCGATTTGGGGTCTGCAGTAAGGCAGTACATCATGGTGGGGAACGTGTGGAGGAACAAAGCTGATCACCTGAAAAGAGAAAGAGGAAAAGACAAGGATCCCACAATTCCCTCAAGGTCATTCCTCTAATAGCCTAAAATCTCCCAGAGGGCCCCATGTTTTAAAATTTCTACTATCTTTCAGTAGTATCAAGCTGGGGATCAAGCCTCCAACACATAGGCCTTTAGGAGACATTTAGGATCCAAATTATAGGAGACAGTGCCTCCCCAGGCCAGTGTTAAAAATACAGGATAATTATACCAAGAACACATTTAGAATGGTTTGTCAGAGATAACTGCAAAGGAGGGTTAGGCTTCCGCATTCCACCTCCACTGCCACGTTTAGCTGTTTTTAATAAGATGGGCTCACAGTAGCTAGTGTTCATTCAGATAAACAGCACTTGATGATAGACAAGGCCAAGTTCTCACGGGGCAGCAAAGATGAAGCCAGAGAAAGGAACTCCAGAATGGGATTTTGAACTGAACAGGGGCCGGATTGTAAATTAGCCTAAGGAACCTAACTCTGACAACTGATATTTCTTTCCATATTTCTGAGGAGGCTACTCTATGACAATTTCTTTTTAAAAAAATATTACATTTAGAAGTGTCTAACCTTGTTGGCATAAACGAAGAAAAGCTTGCTTCTTCCCAGTGGTGATGCAGAAAGCCTCTGGTTGTGTCCCTGGGGCTGGAGTGGAAGTGGTCACTTCCACTCCAACTCTGCTCAAGTTGGGTGAGTAGAACAGGTCCCTTTCCAGGTGGCTCCTGCCTAGTCCTGGAAGGAGGGCCAAAGGAGAACACACACCCCATACCCTGTGAGTCACCTCCTACTTCTTGCTGACGCTTTGGGGTCAGAGATCCCTAGGAAGAACAAGTTCCCTTGGTAGGGCCAAGCGTCCTGGGAGGCTGCTTCCCTTCTGCTCCTTGCTCAAGCCTGAGCGCTAGGGACTGTGTGCGGGTGTGGGTGTGCGTAGCTCATCCCGCGGAGCTGGAAAGGAGACTGACGATTGGCTTTTAACTGTGCCTTAGGAAATTCTGGAGGGCATTATTAGGGGAAGTCGCGCGGACAAGCATTCGCACCACCAGGAGCGAGTCCTGGTGCTGGCCATCTAGGGGAGCCTCGCTACATTCGAGGTTTCCTCGGGAGATGGCGCCACAGCCCGCCTTGCTGCCGCCTTGGCTGCAGCCAACCTCAGCCGAATCCCCGCAGCGCAAAACCCAGGTGGAGACAGCGGGCCCTGCCCGCCGCGGCCGGGGACCCAGCAGCGCTGCTTCCCGGAGGTGGCGCTCTCAGAGCCGCGGCGCGTGGAGCGTGGCGATCCCGGGGTCTGGAGCCGGCCTGCCGCTCCGGCCGCCTCCAAACCAGCACCTGAGCGCTCTCAACCCAGGCTCCTCCCGCAGTGATAACCCAGGCGCCACTAGTTGGGCCTTGGATGTTCTCAGTGCCTCAATGGAAACGCCCAGGGTAGGGTGGTGACCTGTGGGGGAGCAGGGGGGAGCTGGGCCAGTTCCCCAACAGTATCCCATCCGCCGCAAGGACCCTCAGCTCTGCTCCGGATGACCTCCAAAACAGGACTGTGAAGTCCGAATTCGTTAATGATTCGGCTTAGGCAACCCGTAAGTTCGATCACTACGCTCTCGGCCACACCGACCGCTCCTGAGTGGCGGGCCTCGCAAAACCCAGTCAGGTTAGACGTGCGTAGCCCAGGGAGCAAAATCCCGCGCCTCCTGCTCCAAGCTGACGGGTTACGGCAAGGGTTCTCCTTTTGGCTCCGCAGACCCATTTCGGGGTCGGGTCCGGATCCCAGGTCCGGGCTCTGAAGGCTTCCGCTGATAGGAAGGGGAGTGCAGCGGGCTTCACCTGGCGCTCAGGACGCCTAGCCTCGGAAGGAACCGATCCCGGGAGCCGGAGAGTTTCTGGAGCTCCAGGAGGGGGCGGTAGTCACCGGTCCCTTCAGCAACCCAGCAAATTGGCGCTGGTTAAGGGTGGAGGATCTGCAGGTGTGGCGACGAAAAAATCCGGAGTTACGGGCCTGCTTACCTGGGGGACCCGGCTGAGTCCAGGACCGGCTCTTTCACTCTGGTCCCGAGACGCGATTCCGCCAATTTTCCAGTTTCTGTCCTCTCTGCTTTCCCTCCCGTCATTCGGAGGGCACTCCTGCACTTGCTCTTCCCGCCTACAACCTGGCTGAAGGAGAGAGGCTGCTTGAAGGATGCAGAAGGTAGAAGCTCCGTTTTAAGTACCTGTCTTTATCTTTCTCTTCATTCACGTCGCAGAACATTGTTCCAGGCTTCACTTTCACCTAGTATTTGGCAGCAGACGAGGAAGCGCTGGTGTGTGCGAACCCATTCCAACCCATTCCGAACCTGAGAGCTGACCCTGTAAAGAGCACTCCTGGAGTCCTCCTTTGGCCCTGGAAAGCATTTCTGGGAATGCCTTAAGAGGCAAGCTAACCAACAGGAGCCCCAGTTCAGCACCCCTTCCTCCTCTAGGAAAATTAGGGTTAGGATGCAGTGCGAGGCCTTCTGAATCGTTAAGATCCTCTGATCAGCTAGAAGAGTCTTAAGTACTGTAGGTTTTTGTTTATCTTTGAGACTATTATCGTCCCTAAGCTTCTAAGTATTTAATGGCAGCCCTCTGGAGTATACAGGTTCTTTAGCATTGGAGCTCCTGTTTCTGCAGTGAACTCTTATCATACACCCTCCAAGACTATAATTTTTTTTTAGATTAAAAGAGCCCAATTTAAAATCTATGTTTAGAAAACTTACAACATTCTTGAAAATTTTAGTTGTGAACGATTAATTGTGAATAACAATTTCCATGTAGTATCTACATTTCCAATCTGGTGGTGGAGAGCAGACCTGAAGACTTTTTCAACTTTCAATAAAAAAGAAGAGGACTTTATGGTTGGGGTGAAAAGAGGTTGGTGAGCTAAGCCAATGGGGCAGCATGCCTTTACTATGTGCAAAAGCATTCAGACACTTGGCGACCCTTTCGCAATAAAACTTTATTGATGATCGTTTGAAAGTTATGGCAACTCCAAGGTTATAAAACTTGTCATAAAATACCAAGCAGTCATTAGTTTACCTGACCTCATTTCAATATAAACTTCCACAAAATATTTTATTTTGTTCCTTCCTATAAGTGGAGAAGAGAAGTCCAGAGGTAAAACACATCGGTCCTTTATTGACTGCAGTTTGACATTCTGACCTTTATGTCTGCAAATAAACAGTGAACTTTATATTCTATTATTTTCCATAGATACAATTGTAGAAAAGATAATAATGGCTATTTTAGATCCAACTGTCCATTTCTACTACATAACCTGGGTTCAAATTTGGATGTTGACTTGTTCCTCTTTGGAAGATCTCTGAACTACCTTTAAGAGTTGTTAAAGAGTGTTTGCTCCCTGAGCTATGCATTAGAAGACTAAGAAGCAAGTGGCCACACGTTGTTTTTCTTGTGCCCCAGGAGTGAATTGTTAGAAATATTTAATTGGCATTAAGAATTATTGAGAAGTCAGATAAATAATTAACAACCTCCCCATGCCCAATCTTGAGCTTAAAGGAAGGCAGCTACCCTAGATGAAACTGACACTCATAGCTCCACTGCAGAACAGAACCCAAATTAATATTCCAAGAAATCTTCAGGAGATAACTAATACTACATTCTATTGAAATCATCATTGTTTATGGTACAGCTTACTGTAGTTGTGAACTTGAGACATGGATAAGCGAGTCAGCCACAGAATATTGGTTACTTTGAGTAGCTTCTTATCTCCCCAAGCTCTACTTTGGAGGGGTTGAAGCCCATGTTCCCTTAAGGCTGTATAACTAAGGTCAGTCTACCTGCCTTTAGGGCAAAGGGATTTGTGAGTTAGTACAGATGGCAAGGCTGGCCTTGTGTTAGCTGTGTGCTAATTTCTCTAAAACATCTAAAAGTCTGGATGTACTTTTCACGGATTGTTTAAAATATAAGCTCCAAGATAGATTCAGGCATATAGGCATTTATGGTGGTTTAGGAATCTAAATGAAGAAAGCTAACTTCTTTATGACCTCACTGGAACTCATCTTGGTAATGTTATGCTTAGTTTCCTGGTGTGCCTTAAACTATTTCAGGGATTTCATGGAATTTTAACTAGAAAAGAACATTTAAAAAATAAAAATCTTATGTAAAATGCTGCCTTTTTTCTAAGGAATACATATATATATATATATATATATATATATATACATATATATATATAGTATGTGTGTGTGTGTGCACGCGCGCGTGTGTGAATGTAGATGGAGAAAAGGGAAAAGAGAAGTATAGAATAAGGACTAGAAAGAGCAAACTCTACCTGTATCCATACTTCCCCTGAGGTGGTGGATACAGGTTAAAGTGAGTTAAGTTTCCAGCTTACACTCCTAAGTTCTTATGCGCCAGTGATGCCATGTGTTAAAAGAAGATTTTTGCATTTCTACAAGTTAGTGCTGAAGTTAGTTCTGGAAGAACAGGAGAAAAACCTATGAATCTACAAAGCAATTCATAGGCTACATAGACTTTCAGACTTAAGAAGCAAATAAGCAGTCCAAATCCAGTCCTTTGAGCCTGGAACATTTCTGAAAAGCTCATGTAGTGGGTAAACTTGAGATAAGTTGGCAAATTGTCCTTATAATTGAGTTGATTAAATTTATTTATTGAGATACACATCCATAAATATATAAACTTATTGGCATGTTGTAGCAATTAACAGCAGTAAATTTAATTTATACTGTTTATATCTGCTTGCTATTAATCCCAGCATTCATTTCACTTTTCCTATATGCCTGGAGGGGGTGTTATAAAGGGAACAAAACAATTTTAATCTGTGACAAAAAATATTACCCTCTTCCTCCTTTCTCATCCTTCTTAGAATAACTGTTCTTTACCCAAGGAAGGCGGTCCAGATTCCTGATACTGATTTTCACTATTGTCATAATAATGGATTATGAATGATCTCCATTCAACTCTACTATGAATTATATTTATGGGAAGGCTTGGTTACCAAAGAGGCATCCATCTAGATTAATTTTTGAGAAATTTCCCCTTACCACATTTGGGAAAGGTGTGGATAATACTTAAAAGGATTTCTAGAATGCTTTTCATGTCAAAAGAAATTGTAAAGGTCAGCACATCACATACACACTTTGTTTTCTTATACTGTGTTCTGTTCAGAGACTTTAGAAAATGTTCCTGAGACATTATGTGCTCCTTCAAGTTTCATCTCCGTGCTTTCCTGGGTGATCTGGTTAATTAAGGCTTAACTATATGATGAGAAGTATGCCTTCAGAAGGGTTTACAAATACATTTGTTTGAAGATTTTTGGACAGCTGGATGACGGAATTATGAAATCCCATGTTATGCCTTGAATTCTGGTGACATGTACAGACTGCATAACTTTGCCCTCATCATTTTTATTGACACAAGAAACTTTCCCATAAGAGGAAGAAAAGACGCAGCTTTTATGCAGTGTCATCCAAGTGTATGTTATTCATTCCTTCTTACATAATTCAATGTATATTTTACCCCAAGGGTATATTTTCCTCAATAAGACTAATTTACTCTAATAGAAATAATGATATCTCCTATGCACATAATACCTTCATCTTAAAAAACCCCTCGTGTACCTTAGTAGTTCTATGATGAAGCACAGAGACCCGTGTGCATAGCCAGAAGTCATGGCTCATCTTCCACACAACTTGACAAAGGTTAACCCTATGTTTTCTGTTTCTTTTCTTGCCCCTTTGTCATTGGAGAAACACAGAGTCTTAAGACAATCTTGTTTCATAGCTAAAATATTACAGAAAAGTCTGATTTAAAAGAAAAATATATGCACACTTTTTGTCCACCCTTGTATTAAAAGAGGAGATTGGGGGAGACTTTTATGGAAGTCATAATCCATAGGTAACAGTCATGTCTGAATTTCCAGCACAGTACTTAAATAACACACATCTTTCTACTATACACTCTCCTGATGGGAAAACTATGGGTGGGCATACATGTTTAGTTCTCAAACAAGGAGAACAGGTGATGAGGAAAATACATCTACCCACATCAATTGCCACTGAGGACTTCATTTTGTTTCAGAATTAAGGGAAATGTACAGAATTTATTTTGAACAGTAAAACTTTTTGGATTTAGTATCTGGAAGATCTGGAATGTATAGCACATCTCCATCTTGTTTTGCATTGGTTTTTGTTACCTATGAGTTAATTTACTTTCTTTAAACTTTAAATCTATTTACCGTTACTAGCTACTCAG
The DNA here is from genome assembly GCA_004027875.1 of Aplodontia rufa. NCBI lineage: Eukaryota > Metazoa > Chordata > Mammalia > Rodentia > Aplodontiidae > Aplodontia > Aplodontia rufa. The sequence goes on from PVKS010011126.1 coordinate 11,901, forward strand.
TACTCGCATCTAGCAAGTAACAGCTAAAATCTACCATCATGAAACATTCAAATTGCAGAAGGAAAACATGCCCAGTCGAGTGGTGCTAGGACATTTTCTCTTTAAACACTGCAGTGGCGGCAGGGACAGGCAGCCGGTGCATGGTTGCTGGAATGACCTTGCTAGGGAGGCTTGTAAATGTACCATGCATTATACAGCCCAGGAAGCGGGAGGGTGATTTAACCCAACTAAAAGAATTTTGACTTCACAATTTCTTGACTTGCAAGGGTTTGAATTTTTAGCCTTAAAGTGGCATTATGAAGGTTTTTTCTTTTGCTTGAGTAAGGGGATCATTATTTCTTCCCCTGGTGAAAGGGGTGTCTCCAAGAACAGAGCCCTATGTCTGGGCAGAAGGCAGTCCCAAAAGAATTGGATAGGAATAGCTCTGGCAATAAAAACTGCTAAGGGAATTTGTGTTGTCAGCTCGCCAGGACATCAGATTCACACCTCTGGTTCTGCAAGAAGGTGCTGGGGGCTTTTAAGGGTCCCCCATGGCTGTGACCTTGGCTTTCTATGCTTCTAAGTAGTGGTTTTAAGTAGTGGTTCAGCCACTGTCTTGGGCTGGCGTCTTGATCCTGCAGGAAATGGAGCCAGCCCTCTTCCAATCCTCTCTATCTACCCTGGAAGTCTGTTAAGTAAGGCTGCATGGTATAGCTTCACATACACAGGACACTGGCCCAGCATTTCTGGTGCTAATCTCCAGTTGTTGCAATCCCCCTTCTCCCTCTGCAGCCATTAAATTTACAGGCTGGGATATGGCACAAGAACAGAACTCAAACTGTGACACTTTAATACTTAAAAAAAAAAGTCTCTTGTAACACAGAACTGTAGGAATTGGAATAAAACACAAAACATTGTTAGAATTGTGTAAAAACCCTTCCTTATTTTCCTAAATTTGCCTTTCAAGAAATTTCATTCTCACTTTCATCTACTATGCCCACCCCTCCAAATTGTGCTGGTTTTTATCAAATGCTCTGCTAAAAATACTGTGCCTAAGTATGCATTGTAACATCTCTGTACACATTTTAAAATGTGAGTAGCTTTCAGATGTGCAACTTCCTTCACTGTATAAACAACCTTTAAAAATTATTTTTGTGTTTGTTCAAACTAGTTCACTATAACTAGTGAACAAATGCTTTGCTTGATTTTTCCACAAAATATTGAGCTAATTCATGTTACTTTAAAAACATTTCACGGATAAAAAAAAAGGCATCTCTCTCCTTGTTTCTCTCTCTCTCTTTCTCGCTCTCTCTCTCTCTTCCTCCCTCCCTCCCTCCCTCTCTTCTCTCAAAAAATTTTTTAAAAATCTGGCTAGGAAATCCGTTTACTCTGCAAAGATATTCTGTATATGATTTCTCTTGGCTTCTAGGAAAGTCTTGAGAGGTTCTATTTATTTTATTGTCAAATTTCTCCTTCTTAAGCTTCTGTGTGCCCATTGAAAAAAACACATTTTTGGGTCCCTCCGCAATTTCCCCAGAACTGCCCTCAGGTGGAGAGGCGGTTATATTCTATCGCCTACTGGCTCAGACAAGTGAAGCGAATTGTCTCAAGAGACACAGCCACTGCAGGGGTGTGTGTGTGGTGGTGGGGTTCCCACCTCTTTCTCAAGTGACAGTAGTAGAAGTTTTGGGGTTTTTTTTCCCCGTTGTTTGTTTGTTTTTTAACACAGGCGGGATGCTGCGCTGGCAAGAAGAGGAGAGGGTACTTCTTGGGCCTCTTGGGGCAGAGAATCTGTGGACAGAGGGGTTCTACCAGAGCTGTCAGGTCTCAGAGAGGGCTCAGCCCAGCCCGGAAGACCTGCCCTTAGAACCTGGAGTGGAAGGTTGAAGGAATGTACAACTCTAGCCGAAAATCTCTTAGGGGCCTACAGAGGTCCAGGGGATCCTGACCAAGATAATGGCAGTAAGATCCTAGTCTGGTTGGAAGTTTCTCTCTGAAACCTGAAAACATCAGCTTGGTCTTTCACCGTCCAGATCCTCTCTTCTGACCGAGAAGTGCCCCACCGGCGTTCTGTTCAAGGGAAGAAGTTAGAACGAAGTCCCCTTGGGACACAGCTAGTAAAGGTGACCCTTCCTCCCTAAGCCCTTGGCTTTCTGTTTTGGCTACACCTTTTCCAGGGCGAGCTAAAATATCTTTATCATTTTGTTTTTAAAAATGAAATAATTTATTTCTTCGTTGCATCCAGGAAAAGGGAAAGAGAAAAGAGTTGAAATGTACACCACTATTCACCCCAAAGGAAGGAAAACGCAACCGTATCCGGATTCTGCCGCCGGAGCGCAGCGAACTCCACCACCACGTGCGCTTCCGAGCCACTTGAGCCCCGCTAGCTGTGTTAATTAAGGCTTCTAATTTTATTGTATCTCAGCACCTCCTGGTTTTGTTCCCACTATAGTGCTCTTAAAAAGAAACACACAGAGGCTTATACCAGAATGAATCATCAGAAAATCAGAGGTGGCTCCTCCTGCCCCCTCCCCACCCCGCACTTGGGTTGATAGCCAAGAGTGCACTCTGAACCCCCACAGGCGTGGGGAGACAAACTCGGCAGCTTAGAGCAGGATTCTTTCCGGTTCTGCCTTGCCCCTTTTCTAGCTGCGAGGCAGGGCGTCCCTGTGGATGCTGCGCGCATCCACAGTCGCTGAGGACCGACCTCCTACCTTGGCGTAGTCGGGCTAGTAGAGGATGGTGCGAGTACGGGAGCCTGGTCTTATTTCCCTGCCTTCCTCGGACCAGGGAGCGGAATCTGTGGCCACAGCAAGGAGGCCTAGGGTGCAAGTCTTCTTTGTACGGGCACTGGACCTGGATACCGTCCTTAAGCGGGTGTCTCTTCTCTAAGATGTGGAGAGGGGTAGGAGAGTGTCCACTTTCTGGGCAGACACCTGTGGTATGAGGGCTTTTCTGGGGCTTCTACACAAACTGCTCCTGCAGAGTAGCAAAGTGGAGGAAGAAACCGTAGGGGTATGGTGAGGTTCGGAGATACATCCTGCTTAAATATTAGTGTGGTCTCCATTTGTCATGTGTGTGTACCTGTTTAAGTCTGTTTTTTTTTAATCTGTGGTAGGATAGGAATGGTAATAGTACCTCTTTGTAAGATTATTTTGAGTATTTGACGTTGTGAGCGTTCGGCAAATGGTAGGATGAGCTGGGGAAGAATGGATCCATCACTCTCCTTTCCATTGTAGAGTCTCTTTGCAGTCTCTGGCTTTCCCACCTTAGGGCAGAGACCTCTTACAACTAAGGACCCAGAGTAGCCTCTGGGGACTGTGGGAGATCCAGTTTGGTAGGGAGCGGAATCAAGAAAAGATTGACGTTCGATTTTACTTTGGAGAATGATGAATGGTATGGGTATTTGGAATCCACTGTAGAGAGTGTAGGGGGAACTGAAAGGAGGAACTAAAAATTTCAGGCTATCAAACTCCTGCGGATTTTCAAACACCCTGCTCAGTCTTTCGGCAGCGTGATCTAATCGATGCCTGTAGGTGGCGCTGCAATGAAAAGAGCTAGAGGGGTACTGAAAGATTGCAGCATTTTTTCCTTGACTCCTACTCTGACCTTCTGCTCTCATACCCTTTTGATTCTTCCCGGGAAATAGCAAGAACAGTGCGTGCGTGCAGCACCAGTCTCCGCTGTTGTGGTTAGTGCAGAGCTTGTGGGTGTTGGGGAGACCCAGGAAAAAGGATAAGCTGGAAATAGTGCGCTTCCACCTTGCCGAGCTCCCGAGCTCGGTGGACAAGCAGCAGTGTCTACTGTCTGGGTGTGAGGACTCTCGGGAAGCATCCTGTCACCCGCACTCAGAGGAAGGGGATGTGCAGTGAGAAAGTTCTGGGTGGTTGCATTATTGAAGATAGCTTTAGCACCTGTCACCATGACTTGGGCGGGTGGATTCAGGCTCTTTGGGTGTCTAGTCCGGGTCAGCAGTTCAGGCCCAGTCGGAGCTCAGGTCTAGAGGGCAGCTGCTGGGTGCTGACCAGATAGAGGACAGATGGCTGGGCGTCGCAGTTTGCAAGCAACCTAGACCTCGCAATAAATCTGCATTCAACACAGCCTGGACAGTGTCCGACCCTTAGCTCCCCAGGGTTTCATAAGTGCCGAAATCAGGGCTTAGAGGCACGGCCTGGTTCCCCTTTATCTTTTCCAGAGAGCCTTTAGGCCAATCCGGTCTTCCCAAGGAGACTGCCCTAGTGTTCTTGCACCAATGCTTGAGGGCAGCTTTTCCAAAGGGCAGCGGCAACTCTCCAGAGCGCTGCAACTCAAGGCTGTGGAGTGACAAAGCCCCTCAACCTCTACTGAAGCTGCAACTCTGGCAAGGCTGCCTAAAGGGTCAGGCCAGCTTCCTCTCAGGATCCCTTCCTGTCTTTCTCCCAGTCAGGATCTGACCCTTGCTCTCACATGCCATCTCGCATCCAGGAGTTTTGCTCTTGCACAAAAATATGTGCTCTTTCATTTGTGGATTTAATAAACAAACATAACCATGTTGCATGAGATTCTGAGTTGTCCTTCTGAAATCAATCCTGCTGCTGAAAACTGAAAAATGGGTGTAATTTGCGTTCTGAAAGTGATGTTAGGGTCACGGCAATTTCCCAGGCCGTTATTTATTTTTACTTTAAAGTCTTTAGGGAAGATTTGCTTATGTACTCGGAAATCTTCCAATGCGAGAATACCAGCAATCCCTCTCGCCTTCAACGCGGGAGGGGGGGAGGAGGTGGAGAACAATTACTGAGTGACGCTAATATGGGGAAACTGAAAAGAAATGTCGATTGTTTTTATTGTAATAGAAGGAGTGAGCAAACAGAAAAACCAACCCCGGGTGATCGGAAACAGGCAGATGGAGAATTAAAAGCGAGTTTCAGGCCGCAACAGGCCCCTCCCCTGCCCTGGGTAGAAGAAAGCGGACTAGGAGCGCCAGCAGTCCGCGGGGCAGATCCCACAGCCCTCAGCGCTCTGGATTGGCCACTGTCGGTCCTGAAGCGCAGGGAAGAATTTCGGAGCCCTGGTCCACCCTCGACTGCAGCCTGAGCAACTTGGCGGAGCCTGGCAGAGGCTCTTGAATCGTGAGGTGAGGCTTGTTGGCTGAGCAGTCGCCGGGCGACTCGGGCGACTCGGACATCTTCCGGCTGCGCTCGCTCAGCATCTCTACGCGGCTCCAGAGGCTTCTCTCCTTGGGTTGGTGCATCTGCCAACTAGCCAAGTCCGGGCCTTCAGGTCAGTGTGTGGGCTCTTCCAGCACCCCTTCCCCCCCACCTCCGGCCTGTTTAATGCAGAGGGCTCCTGCGGGCTAGCTAGCTCCTTAGTCCGCATGTTTGTAATGTTTGTTAGCAGGACCTCCCCCGACCCCCGCGCTCCGCAGCTCCACCGCGAAAGAGCAGTCCAAGGTGGACCCTTCCAAGTCCTTGGGCTAGGGACGAGCTTCTGGCCGCCCCTTGCTGCAGCAGTTGTTGCCAAGCACAGTGCGCAGAGGAGCGGGTGCTGACCTTGTGAGGCAGGGCCTTAGCAGTGGACCAAGGTATAGAAAAGCCTTTGCTCCCTTTGCCTGGCGCAATCCCGGGGTGACCCTGGCAAAGACGTTCCTGTGAAGGAACCGGAATCCCTCAGATTAGACGGCAAGAAGAAATTGTACACTGAACACCACTGTCTCAGAGCCCGTCCTCTGGCTGCCTCCCGAGCCTGGAAACTTCCCCAGTGGGAAAGAGGCGGTACCACCGTCTAGATTGCTGGGGATACAGTCTGTTCCTAGCAGGAGGGCTCCGCTCATCTTAACAGTTCTGCTCTTCGTAACTGCAACTGAGAATGGGAGCTCTCTCCACCAGCACATGCAAATGCCTTGCCCTCCCACCCACCCGCAGTAATTACTGACTTGCACTCGCGAGCAAGCGTCGGGGCAGACTGGGGAATCCAGGCAGGTCTCTCCGTGTCCCGCACAAGCTACAGCGCCCTAAACTGACCTCAGCAGCTCTAGGTTGCTCTCAGCCAGGTCTCTTGAGGGCAATCTCGGAAGGAGCTAGATTCCAGTTCTCTGCATCTCTCCTTGGCTAGAGCCTGGAGGGGCGCGCCACAGGTGACGGCCCACGACACTGGGATCTCTGACAGATTTATGGAAACTTTACAAGATCTGGCCTGGGTCCTCGAGGGCAGGGCTGAGTCCAGCCTGAGAAGAAGCACTGCGAGCTAAAGCTCTCCCACCTGTATGCCCCAGAGCAGTGGTCAGGGCCAGACTTCCCGCCAGCGGCTATAATCGGGGGTAAGATCAGTGCCAAGTGTGTGGATCCCCCCCCACCCGGTGTGGCCTCCTCCTTCACACCCTCTGGCCCGGCCAGCTTCCAGTCTCCCATTGAATAAATATTTACCCAGTGAAGGGGTTACACACCCCCACCCCGCCCCCGAGAAGGAGAAGGCCTCAGCGGCGCAGGCAGTGAACGGCCTTTGGCTTCTCCCTGGCCTAAACCAGCTTCAGGCCTTACTGGTTGTGTTTTGGTTTTGGTCTCAAATTTCCTTTTAATCGAAATTCTTCCGATCTCCGTGTGATCTCCTACCTCCAGAGCAGGCAATAACCAGGGGGCGCTGACCCCAGGTGACCCTTGCTCTTTCTCAAAGTCCTTCCTACATCCTTGTATCTCTATTCATTCACATCCCCCGCCACCACCATTCTTCTGTCCTCTCCCCACCCTCAACTCACCCCAGGTCAGTTGTTCTGGCTCAACTATCTCACCCCTACATTCAGTGTGGGCCGTCTCCCCTGGCAGGATTCAGTACCAGCCCTTTCTCTGGAGATCCAGCTGCCCTTGTCTGCTCCAGGGCTTCGGCTCTTCAGAACCTGGACTTCCGCTGGTCTGGGATGTTTCAGAGTGATTCTTTGCACTCTTTGAGTGGAGAGTGCCCTCCACCTCCCTGGAGAGGTGGGCCTGCTGAGCTGGGCTTGGCAGGGACTTACAGGTGAGAGGCTGTCTGAGCGTGCCCAGAGAGTTCGCAGCAACTAAGGTCACACTCAGCTACAGCGAAGTCCAGCAGGTGGAAACAGAGATGACAGAGGACCTGCGCAAGAGCTAGGGAGATAATTTGGTAGCTGAAGACTATGGCAGCTGAAGACTGTGACAGGCGGGCAAGATGTTGTGTCTTAAGTCTGCAACGCCAGAGAGCAGAACTGTACAGATCTTTGGGTCACTTCCTCCTGGTACATATAGTCAGACCCTCAAAAGGGCACTTGCCAACCAGAAGGCTGAAAGACCCTGTAATAGCAAGTGGTCCCAAAGAGTGCGAAAATGGTCACTGGTGAGCGGAAATGGGGCTATAGATTTAGAGTTCGATATTCACTGCCTGTGTCTGTATGTGTGTGTGTGTGGGGGGCACCGAATTCCTGATCAAGTTGCCGAGCCCGTTCATTCCTTAGCATAAGCCTAAGGCAAAATGATAAGCTCGATTCTGAAGTCGCAAAGTACCAATTACTTTGTACACTATCCCTAAGAAGGAACTACTTCTGAAATCTTAGATACCTGCCAGCGCCCCCCACCCCGCCCCTTGTTGTAAAGCACCAGGCGGTGCCACACAACAGGTATTGGGGGGCAGACCAGGGTAAAATCTCTTTCAAGTCAAACTTTGAGAAGACTTTTGTGTTTGAAACCAACACAAAAAAGGGATAAATTCAAGTATTTCTATTTGTGAGACTGTAAAGAATCAAATGTGTTTAAATTCGTCTTTATCTTTCAGAGCCTTCATAATCTAAGTAAATTCGAATTCAGGATGCGTCTCCGTCACAGAAACGTGAGGATCTGGAGATCAATGTTCATTTTAAGAAGTAGAGCGCAGATCGTTAGTCTTTCCTGGTTCTTGTTATTTATTGGCTAGGCATCTGGGCCCAGTGAGGTAGCCACACACAGACCTGGAGACTGTGGGAGGATCAGCTTAAATACTGTGTGCACAAAAACGAACATTTTGACTGTGAAGCAGCAGTATCATTATTCTCGATTTGAAGTAGTATAAACTCCGGATTCATTAAAAATGTTTATCTTGTTTATTATTTTGTTCACATCTTCCACAATCTTTACTTCAAACATTAATAAATTTGACCTCCAAAAAGCACAATGTACATTTTAGATTAGATTTAGAATGAACGAACGTGAAAAGTCAGAAGTAGGCAGAATCACGGGGCCTCTGATAGCTAAAGAGAAGTCGCGGGAATTACATACACTTGCTGTCTTAGTGTCTTGTTGTGACTAAGTCTGTCACATTTAAATAAGAACCCATTCCGATTGCTCACTGGTGTGGAGGGCCGTGGTAAACTCTGTTGCGAACTCTAGGAGCGGCACCGTGGCTGAGTACCGCCGCGGGCTGGTCTCTACCGGGTCCCAATGCACTGACAATCGTTCGACGTGCGGCTCTGCGCTAGCTTTAGCTGCGTGTGGTTAGGTTCTCCGCTCACGGCGAGGTCCCTGCTCATCTTGAGTTGACCCTGTGATCTTGGACGAGTCCGACACGCCAAGCCGGCGGCAAGAAGGGCCTCCTTGGCCTTAGCACTTCGGCCTCCCAGCTACCCTCTAGCTTCTCCTACCCAACTACAGTCTCCCACCTGCGTTCTTGCTACCTGGAGTAGACCTAAGTGAGGTAGAATCGGTGGGTAACAGAACTCCCCTCCTGAAAGCCCTCCTGAAGTCCTGCATGACCGGTTATTCAAAGACACCTTAATCCTCGTAGACCTTGGCGCCCGCCTCCCACCTAGAGTTTTAACTTCTATTCTGGAATGTCCGTCTTTCCCTCAAAGAAGTCTCTCTTCGGTCCTTACCCCCCTTCTAGTCGTTCATATTTAGAACAAACGCTTTGATCTGCTTATTCAGCATTTTTACCAGCCTGAGTTTGCTGTCTGTTTCTGTCACCCCTGGGAAGATATCAAACACCCATTTTTATTTTATTTAGTCACCCAGGTGCGGAGCCAGCCTGAAAAAGACAGCGGAAGGAGTTTCCTGGACCCCGCTGTCACTCACCGAACCACACCAATCACCACGCATCTTGCCCTCGGACCCGCCTCTTTGGGGGTGTGTCTTTAGTGAGTGATAGACGGTGTCGCCCGGCCCTGCACGGCCCAGCCCACGTTACTGCTTAGATTGAAATGCAGAACTCAAGCCTCTTTCAGCTGGGCACAGACTTCCTTTTACTCCTTCCTTTTCCACTCTTGCCTCCTCCTCCCGGGGACAGGCTGAGGTACCGGCAGCCCGGAGCAGATACAGGCCTGGCCACTGAGGCCTTGAGAAAAGTTTTTTTCTGGGAGCGGGAACTGGGACCCGGTTGGTGTACAGTTCGGAGCAATGGGTGAGTGGCGAAGGGGGACGCTGTCAGAACCGAGCAGGGAGGGAGGGAGGGAGCGAGCGGGCGAGGGAGGGAGGGAGTGCGAGGGCGCGCGCCACTGAGCGCTCACACTCTCCTTATTGACTTTGCTCGTGTTCCTACAAGTTGTAGGAACACGCTAAGGGTCAGCGGCACACAGCAGTTCAGTCTGAACACTGGCTACTGGGTTGCTGTTGATGCCATTTTCTTATTTTAAGAGAAAGGAGCTGTGGCATTGGCGACGCGCAGCTCTTGTGGCAATCCGAGTTTTGTTTCAGGCACGCGCGCATACACACACACACACACACACACACACACACACACACACACACACACAAAATAGAAAAACCTTCCAGCTTCCCCTAGACTGTGCGCGGGTCTCCCGGCGCGGCGCCGGTGACGAAGTGGTGGTGGGGAGGAGCGGCCCTAGGACTTTAGTGCGGAGCGGGCGAGGAGGGGCGAGTTCAGGCGTCAAAACGGATTTCCCCGCCTGCTTCGGAGACTCGGACATTCCATGTGGCCCCGCGTTTCACCAGTCGCTGGTCCGTAGCTGCAGCCCCTACGGCCGCAAGGAGGAAACGGGTCCAACCCGACCGCAGCTTGTTTGGGGCCGTTCGGCAATGTTTGGGGACCTTAAGGTTTGGGGACAGCCCCTGTGGTTAGTCAGGGGCGGGTGCGTTAGCCCTGCGCCTGGACACACACAGTTCGAGTAGCAGGCTGTTGTCCCAAGCGGCGGGTGCGCGTCCCCGCGCTCTGTGTGTTTCTTTCGCAGAGCCAGCTTTCGGAGAGGTGAACCAGCTAGGAGGAGTGTTCGTGAACGGAAGGCCACTGCCTAACGCCATCCGGCTTCGCATCGTGGAACTGGCCCAACTGGGCATCCGACCGTGTGACATCAGCCGCCAGCTACGGGTCTCGCACGGCTGCGTCAGCAAGATCTTGGCGCGCTACAATGAGACCGGCTCGATCTTGCCGGGAGCCATCGGGGGCAGCAAGCCCCGGGTCACCACCCCCACCGTAGTGAAACACATCCGGACCTACAAGCAGAGGGACCCAGGCATCTTCGCCTGGGAGATCCGGGACCGCCTGCTGGCGGACGGCGTGTGCGACAAGTACAACGTGCCCTCGGTTAGTTCCATCAGCCGCATTCTGCGCAACAAGATTGGCAACTTGGCCCAACAGGGTCATTACGACTCATACAAGCAGCACCAGCCCGCGCCTCAGCCTGCGCTTCCCTACAACCACATCTACTCATACCCCAGTCCCATCACGGCGGCGGCAGCCAAGGTTCCCACGCCACCCGGCGTGCCCGCCATCCCGGGTTCGGTGGCCATGCCGCGCACTTGGCCCTCCTCGCACTCTGTCACCGACATCCTGGGCATTCGCTCCATCACGGACCAAGGTAAGGGCTCAGCGACATGAGGATGCGCAGAGCCTGTCTCCGCACCCCACGGGGATCCCAGGGTCTGCGGCCTCAGGGCCGCGTCTATCCCACCACCTGGGGCCTTTTCCTTTGGAAACGTAAGGAGACTTCCCCTGGGGTGTCCTGATCTCATTAACTTGAAACTCATGCCCCTTGTTTCCTTGCCACACACAGTTTCCAGCCTCATCTCAAACTACCAGACCCATAACATCCCCCAGTCCCCAACACATGGTTCGCATTTTCCACTCTCCCCCGCCCCTCGCGCTGCGGCAGCCTCAGCGGGCTTGCTCGCTAGGATAGCGCTGCCGGGGCGGACTTGGGGCGCAGCCCGGGAGGCCCCAGCCGGCTTGGGGTTGCCGGCGGCAGACGCCGCTACAGGCAACTTGTTGGTGGATCATACGTGACTGCTAGGAGTCTCTTACGCTGTGGAAATTGTAGTATTCTCGGATTCTGGCAATCAGGCCAAATTTGCTCAGGCAGGAAGTTCAAATGTCACCTAATTGGTTTCATTCTTATGCTTCACTTCATTTTCCTCGGAAACGGAGGTCCCGGTTACTACTAGTAACTCAGTAACTTGCATATAGCTGATTCTGCCCCCCCCCCGCCCGCATCTTCACATTAATAGAGACATTGGTACCACTGCATATTGACAGAGACAAAATTACAAGCTGTCCTTTCTACTGTTCTCTCCTGTATTCCAAGCCTGTGGCTTTCCTTTAGGGTACCCTAGTCTCCAGGAAAACAAGTGGGCAAGTATCTAGTTCATGCACGTTTTCAGCGGTGCCACCCCACTGTTTCTTTCCTTTCTCACCCCTGACCTTGCCGAGTCCGGAGCGTCTTTTCTGCGTGGTCAGAAGGATTCTCGAAGCCCTCCTGCCCAGTCTGGCTTCCGCTGGAGACCTGTGTTTGTTTTCTTTTACTGCGCTGTTAAAAAATAAATAAAAAGGCGTTAACTTCTTTCTTGGTAGGGAGAAAAGAAAGTCCACATGCTGTAGACAGAGAACTTAAATAATGCAGCGATAGCCTACATTCTTTATTTCTTAGCATAAAGTTTTAAAAGTGCAGAGGAACAAAATAAAATACAAAAAGGGGAAATAGTTTCTTTAATTATTTCCTGTCTTTCACAGTTGCCACCACATTGGCACAATTACCTTTTTAAGTAATTAAAACAGGGCCCTGATTTCTCATCTTTTTTTTTTTTTGACTATGATTTTACAAGAGCCCAGTTTTGTCTTATTTGGAGCTAGTTGGGGCTTTAGTTGGAGAGAGTTTGCCCTTGATTTATAGGATAAACTGACCTCACTGACATTTAAAGGAAGCCCCTGTTCATGGGAAAGTGTGAGATCAGCAGAAATGGGGGCTCACAGGGGGATCTCAATTTCTTAAGATAACTTAAGACTTGTGCCCATGGACTGCCTTTTGTCTGGAAAGGCAAGGAACTCAGGCAGTTCTGGATCAAAACATTATCCTGCTGCAAAAAATAGGAACATAATCTATTTTTTAGGAAGGGGAGACAGTGAAAAAAGGCTGATGGAGTTGAAAAGAAAACTTGTCTTTTCTAGAGATCCTACAATCAGAATAATGTCAGGAAAGTATTGGATTATGGAGAGGAGCAACTCTTCATTGTTGTTGATTCTGGATGTTAGCTTTAAATAATCTGGTTTCTGACAAATCTGTAAATACAAATTGATAATTTCTACAAAATGGCCACCCCTTCATAATACTGTTTTAGATGGGAATGTTTAAAATTAAGTTATAGTGGCTTTGTCAAACTATAACTATTGGTGCTATTGTCAATCCATAACACCAAAAAAGGAAACAAAAAAAGTTACTTGTGGTCCCAAACATCGTCTTTAAAATTGTACTTGTTAACTTAAAGATGCCAATAATTCAGTATGTACAAACACAGATACTGTGATAATATATAATATAGAATCTTACACTATATAATTTTCTTTTCATCTCCACCAAGAAAGGTAACTGATGGTTTTACTCCTTTTTGTAACACTTTCTTAACACTTAATTCTACTTTCATTTTCTTTTATTTCATTTTCTCTTTCTTAATACTTAAAAAAAATACCTCTCCCTCTATATTTCTGCCACTGATACTCATGATATGTGGAGTGGCAGTGGCAGGGTTTATTTTTTGAGTCATACACACATAACCTCAAATTTAATGTGTACAGAGAGCACAGAAAGGTAGTCCCCTGCTCTCACGAGTCAGAAATCTGTGCATTTTTCGTGTGTATTGTGGGCATCATTTAGGTATTTGTTTGCAAAGGACTTTGCAGGTCATTTGCCCTATTTGTTGACATAAGTACCAGAGCCCCACAGTGCAGCACTTTTCTGGATGTCTCGGAGCCTCCACGTGGTTACTCTCTTGGTTACTCTCCTCTCTCTCTTTTCGGTCTCAGATCTTTGCCACTTCCCTCCAGTTTGTCTTGGGTCAGAGTGGTGAAAGGGGCATCCAAACTTACAAGTTCTTCCATTCGAGAAAATTCTTCCACTCATTTCCTTCACAGACCAGGAGAGGAAGAGAGAAATAAAGGCTAGTTGAAAAACAAAAAATAAAAATAAAAAACCCCAAAACTGCCTTCACGAAGGCATGGATGAAAATCAAGAGCGGCCTACTCTTAAAACTTCACCAGGTCCCGGGCTGGAAGCGGAGGGGCCACTGCTGGGCACAGGATCCGCAGGGGGCCCGACCCAGGTCTTGACCCCGAGCCTTGTGTCGCTAGGTTGAGGTCGCATCTCAGGAGGGGGGCTAGCGGTTAGGCCTTCAGCCTGACTTCTTCTACTCCTTCCCAGGAGTGAGCGACAGCTCCCCCTACCACAGCCCCAAGGTGGAGGAGTGGAGCAGCCTGGGCCGCAACAACTTCCCTGCCGCCGCCCCGCACGCGGTGAACGGGCTGGAGAAGGGAGCCTTGGAACAGGAAGCCAAGTATGGTCAGGTGAGGAGCCTAGGGCTTGGCCAGGTGGGCTGCGTGGGGTTTGGGAAATGGAGGACCCAGCTCCCTTTCTGAGCCTCCACCGAGAGAAACACAGCTGCTTTCATAAGCCGGATCCCCAGTTGACTGAGGCAGGACTGAGGCTCGAGCCTCCAAGGGCAGAGTTGAGGCCTCGACCTCCCGCCAGGGGCTCGGAGCCCTCGCCTTGGCGAGCTGTACCTCGGGCGGCGGCTCTCCAAGAAGCAGCCTTGGGAGCACCCGCCGTCTGCGCCGGAAACCCTTCCGTTTGCAACTGGGCCTAGAGTTAACCAAAGGAGTTTCCAAAAGGCCGGGCCTCGGGCCTCGAGGCCACGGATTTTTAGAGCTGCGCCTGCATTAGCGGCCGACGCGCCCCAGACGCGCTGCCCTGCGGGACGCCAGCTGCAGAACCCTCGCGCACTGACAGCTCCCCACCGTGGCCCCGAGATCAGCAAGCGTGGCTTGTCTTGCGATAATGTGAAGAGGGGCAACCAGATAAATGTAACAAAGTTACCATTTTCCGATTAAAGGTCACATCGTAATCTCCCAAGGGAGGTTAGTGAGAAAACCTCAAATTATACGGACTGGCTGCGGACCATTTAATTTCTCTTTCCCTTCGTTCCTCCCCTGACTCTCCAAAAGAAAATTTAAAACACTCGTGCTTTTTTTCCCCCTGGGTGGGGGGTGGGGGGAGCTAAGCAATCACAACAACGAAAAACCAAGGGTTGAGTCTAAATTCATCACTAAGCTAGTTCAACTCTCAAAAATGGGACCTCCAGGCAGCTCGAAGATTTTCTTGAGCAGACCTCTGTAGATTTGCAAACTTCTTAATCCCAAACTCCAATTTCAAAGCCTCAAAACGTTTAGTTTTTCTTTATTATTTTGAAGTCTTAAAACTTTTTTTTTATAAGTCAAAATCAACTTTTAAAGTGGAATTTCATGGGGGGGGCACCCTTATTATTTTCTCTAACAAATCCCATTTCCACTTCCTCTTCCCTTCTGATTTCGTTCAACCAGAGTCAGAATGCATATTATCTATCCCATGGTAAATATCACACAGAAAATAGCAGAAGAGCCCCTTTCCTGTTTCTGCTGCAAAGAATGCCAATGAGATATAATAAGCAAGTTTGTAATTTTCTTTTGCAAAAGGGCCCTCTGTAATTCACCATTCACTAAAGAAGCAATATGTGCAATGGTTAGACCCTCTGTCTGGCACCACCACTTCTTAAGCAAATTATTTAATTTTTAGAAGCTCAATTTCTTCATCTTTAAAAGGAAGAACTAATAATCCCAACTTCAAAATATATGAGAATCCAATGAGATAATGCAACCATATGGCACAGTGTTCAATAAATGCTACCTTCGATTATAAATGACAGATTGACTTTTAAAAACCAATAATATTTAAAATAATATACTTTGTTAGAGAGCCCATAGTAAAAAAAAATGTCAAAACATTTTGTTACAAACACTAGAAAGAGTATATACAAAGCACTGAGCATAGTAGCAAGCATCTAATAGGTACTCAGTGCTTTTTATTAGGTCATCATTTCTTGCAATAATATTGTGAAGTACAGAGTTGAAAAAGTTTATAATTATCATGTGTAGCTGACGAACCCAGTTTACGTATAAAGCAGTATTATCCAAAACATTTATAATTATTTTCACTTTTACTATTGAATTAATTACCTATCTAGTATTGAAGAAATGGTTAATTTATAATACATTTCAAAACAACTATCAGTTATTTAAAATAAAAAATTTAACGTAGTTTCAAATGATGTACTCTGAATATTCTGAACACTAAAACTAGATTATATTTTATACACTGAATTTTAAATCACTAAATTGATTTGGCAGTGACTAAATATTGCTCTAAATACTTAAAAGAACAAATCTTTTTAATAGAATAAAAGGATTTTAATAAAATTTATATTTGAGAAGTTCTAATTGCAACATGCTGGTCTTCTGCATTGCCATAAAGGTAGATCATTCAAATGAGGCAGAATTTCAGAACCTGAAAAGTTTCTAAGCATAAAGTAAATTAGTTGCTACTTCATTATAAAAATAGTGCTTAATACTGAAGATATGTTAAGGAGGCACATAAGCTTAGGTTTTGTCAAATTTTGATCAATTTTGGACGTTACCTTCATTGAGAGTACAGTGACATATTAACACCTGCTCATAAAAAGACATAAAGTGTATAGCACATACATGTATATATTTTTTTCACAGGTATTCAAAAGGCAGCTTAATGTTTAGAAGTTATCTTTCAAAAATGTTATCAGTATATTCCATCCAAAATGTGAACGCAGGTATCATTTTCCCCCTCTGTATGTGTAATTATCAAAACTCAAAAAAGTTTTTGACAAAGAAAAACTGAAATATTTTGCCCATACTTTCAGGGAATATATGGTTGTTATTAAATAGTGCAATATTATATTATGCCAGTTTTATTTTAGTATATAAAGAAGGAAATGGAAAATTCAGAATCATAGGGCTTAGAGCATGTTTTCTCAGAAGACACCTATACAATTACCAAAGGGCTGAACTGGAAACTATTTATGGATCCTATTGATTACTGTAATCTAGAGTTTTTATTTTAAGCTTAAATGGAAAGATAGAAAGAAGCCTGATTACTAGTAAATATAACTGTACCAATATACAGATACCTATGCTTCTAAAAGTTAGTTTAGAACATTAAAATTTGACTTACACATTAACACTATACAATAATTAACATATTTTTATTACCATTCAGAAGTCTTTATTGTCTGTCTCTGAAGATAGACTATTTACTTATTTTAGCTTTTCCACTATATTTAATATCAAGCTGGAAATCCTTAATCTCATATAACTCTGAGTGGCAATGTTACCTGGTTCCTAATGACTGTTTCTGGTTGTTGAAAGCAGAAAAGTGCTATTGAATATAATCAAACGGCAAAAGAACATTGAATAGACAAACATGGGGGTTGTAATATATCTGCCCTTTTACATGGAACTTAGTGAATCAATGCCTTGTCTTACTCAAACAATTTATAAGTAACTATAAGGTTCTTTCTACAAATGGGTACACTTATTAAGAAAAATGTATTGCTTATCTGGTAGTCTAAAGTAATCTGAATTGTAGATTTACAAGTTTTCAGTATCTTCATTTTGGGGTTGCATATGTTAGCTCAGTTATAAATTGAGAGGTCAGAAATAAAGAACAGTCTATAAATACTTGAACTTTTAAAAGTTCAGAATTAAATATGTTGTGAAAACAGTAGAACTTAAGACATGATCTGAAATTCACTTGTATATTGTCTTTGAATGGAATATAGTATTCAGAATCCTGAATGTAATTTTATACTGCATTATTTTAAAAACTGGCTGTCCTTGGGAACATATAGTTCTCTTTGAAGATAAAAATGAATTTATACTGAATTTTTTTTATATCAAAGTTAACTTTTGCTAAATAATTTATAATTTTATACAGAATGAAAGCTTAGGCAAATGCCAATAGAGAGTGTTTGAAATTCATAATATTATCTATTATGAAAAACATTCTTTGACCCTCCTAACTTTTAACTAGTATTATTTTTAAACAAAATTAATAATCATATACAGGTAAAATGTATCATAGAAAATAGGAAAAGGTGATTAAGAAATTTTAAGCCTATTCAAGATAATTAGAAGAGAGTGTTCTTACTATTCTTACTATAAAGAAATTATAAGTGCTTGAGGCAGTGAATATGCTAAAAACCATGATTTGATCATTATACAACATATATATGTGTCAAAACATCACATTGTGCTCCATCAATATGTATAATTATTATATGTCAACAAAGTACAAAATTAAATATTTAAGGGTATATCACTTGTAATAACATTTTAGAAAAAAATAGAATTAAAAATTGGAAACAATTTTAAGTATTGTGTAGCAACTTCCCATTACCTAGAGTCATTTAGATCTGCAGTGTGATAACTAAACATAGTTAAGAACCTTGTGGGTGAATGTTGAAACCATATTTATAACCATTATTTCATTTTATCAGATTTGTTTTACTAGGTCATTACAGTTGGAGCATTTGCCTGGCATGTGCAAGGACCCAGGTTCAAACCTCAGTACCATATAAATAACTAGGTTTTGGAGAAATAAAAGCCAGATGAAAAACTAAACGAAGTCCATTTTCTCTCTCCCCCCATCTCTCTATCTCTTAAAAAAAAAAAGGAAGGAAGAACAATAGTCAGAAAAATGATTTCTCCAAAAAAGAAAAAAAATCTTATTTTCAGAAATGAAACTTTTTTCTTGATTATGATATAAAGATTGAAATTCTAGATGAAGGACAAGTCCATTTGTGGTTAAATATACTTTAACATAAATCCAAGGTCAACTCCTTTTATGAGAAGAGGAGGGCCAGGTAGAGCTGATGAGTGGATGACAAATTGGGGACAAAGATTCTGGCACTATTATTTGTATTTTCTTCAAGGAAGAATGTGTTGAGCGACAATTCCCTAAATTTGAAAAATTATCTATAACTCTAATTGCCAGACAGTTATCACAACAATTTTTTTCATGGTCATAAGTGTTTGGAGACTACTGCATTTCCATTTCCTTGGAGGGAGAGGAATAAATGGAATAATCATAAATCAATAATGAAACGTCTAGGTATAATTATTTACTTTTTCAACAGGTTTATTCATTTTGCTTACTTAAAGTATAATGCTTGCTGTGATAAAGGGTTCCTAGATTTTTATATTGTAAAAATTGTTTATACAATATATTATATAACTTTTTTTTTTAAGAGAGAGACAGTGAAAGAGAAAATCAATTTTATTTTTTCATCTGGCATTTGTTTCTCTGACACTTAGTTGTGTATGTGGTGCTGGGGTTTGAAACCAGGTCCTTGAGCATGCCAGGCAAGTGCCACAACCACAGAGCCACTGCTCCAGCCACTGAGCCACTGCTTTAGCCCTAGAGTATAACATTTTTGCTTTCATGAATCTATAGTAACTTAAGTCTAGGAAATGTCTAAGTTGTGTCTCTTTTTGTGGGATACATGACCATTAAGTCAAGTCTGTCTTTGAATGATTTCTACTCTAACCCTCTGCCAACATATTCATTAAAGCTATTTTTTAAAATCTTTTTTTACATTTTAGAACAAGTGAAATGAAAGTTCATATTTCCATTCTTCTTGTGATAACTTTATCTAAAAGTACATTGCATCTTAAATATTTTTGTAGACTGTTTCCTTTAATGTCCTCAGGATGGAACGTTGTCTTTTCCTAAAAATACTGCACAAAGAAAATAACATATTTTTTCCAGTGTATGGAATTTTGTCTTTTTTTCCTTTATGTTAGTAAATCTCATTTTCAAAATTAGGCTGAAGATAATTTGCTATTGGGAGGACCCTTGCCTAGTCCTTCAGAGGAAAGAAAGAATTCTCAGGCTTCCATAGAAGATCTACATGGCAAAGGGACTGATGGGTTGAAGTCTTATTTATGAAATATTTAGGTAAAGCCATTTTCAAAAATGAGATTTCCATTACATGCCCATTGCTGAGGTTTCATTTGGAAAATTTGTTTACTCTTCCCTGGGGATTCCATATGTTGGTTGATTTATAAATCATATTTACAATCCAATTTAATAGACTAATTTAGCATGTTTGCTCCCACTATATTTATGGTGTACATTTGGTAGTCTACTTAGCTAGCTAGCTTTTCAGATTAATTACATGCCCTTCACTGAAAACATTAAACAGATTTGGGGAGTTTAAGTCATGTACTCTTTTACTGGAAAGAATAAACAAACATCAATACTACCTGTAGTTGTTTTCCTTTGTGGTGGAAAATTTTACTCTTTCAGTGATTTCTTCATAAATAACAATTAGTTTGCCCAGTAGAGATTTGATTTATATTTTTTTATTAATGTCATGTTTCAAAATTAATAGTGAGAAAATTGATGTGTTTATTGAATCACTAGAATGAATGAATGAAGGTGGCAAGAGGCAGGTACATTTTGAAATCGATTTATTCTCTCTTGCTTACTCATTTTTTTTCTAAATTTAAAAATCTGACTCTAAATGTAAAATGATAAGTTAAGACAGCCTGCCCCAGTCTAGATCATTATTTAGCCCAAGGAAAAGCTAAGGCTATTATTTTTATACTACTACTTTTTTTTTTTTTTTTTTTTTTACTAAGGCTAAGGATATTTTTTATATATAAAAAGCAAATACTTTAACCTCCCTTTGCCTTTTTCTGCAAAAAGAAATCACCTCTCTGAGCTTCCCTTCCTGCAGTCCACGGTGGATTCCATCAGTAAAGTGACACTAAATAATTGTAGATTTTAGAGAACTTTGAAATGTTTAATACAAGTACAAATAATAGCACAAAGGAAGCTTGATAACTTAAGTATGAGAAATTGAACATATATGTATAAAATGGTAGTGCTTTTTTTTAAAAGAGAGAGTGACAGTGTGTGTGTGAGAGAATCAATTTTATTTAGTTTTTCATATATTTCGTTGCTCTTATATTTTGTTGTGTAAGTGAACTTGCGTCCTTGTGCATGTCAGGCAGGTGCTGTAACCGCTGAGCTACCACTCCAGCCTCAAATGGTAGTATTTTTAATGCTTAATAAATTAATATAGTCATGGAGTAGGTAATGTATCTGAAGGTAAGGCCTAAATCTGATGTCTTGCTTTCCCTAAGTTCCAGGAACATTATCTAAGATGAGAGTCAAATTCACCATGGTTTATATCCAAGGACAATGACTCTGTCCAAAAAGAAGTTGGTCCATGTAGTGGAAGAGCAATAGTTCCAAGGACAAGGGTATAAGGAGAGAAAAGGGAAGCTGATGAAGTAAGAATTTCAGAGACCTATAAGTTTTGGATGGGAGATAAAAATAAAAGAAAAAAAATGAGTAGGAAAAATTTAGCTGTGATGGAAAAAAGAACTCAACAATAGATATATTTGCTAGCTACAGCATTATTTTTATGTATATTAAATCTTTTAATATAATGTACTTGTAAAATGTTATAAAGATTTTTATTATTTTAAAATTAATTTTAACATTCTCTTCTTTTTCTGTACTGTGGATAGAACCCCAGGGCCTTGTGCATGCTATACACGCCATCCACACTCCCAGACCTTAGCATTCTTATTTTACTTTTCAGGGTGCACACTAGCATTAATAGTATCAAATACTAATTGTCTCTAGGAGGAAACCAAGTCCTGATGTGAACATACTTCCATAACTACATTGGAATGACGCATTTCCATAACTATATTGGAATGATCCCATTCCAAACTTAATTTCTTTTAGATTATTGGGAAAATTCTGAATAAAAGTGATCAGAACTATAATCTCTATGCAATGTTAGATTTTTTTTCTTTGCAATTTGATAGGTATCTTGATAATTCATTTCCTGAGAACCTTAACATTTGAGATATAATTAGCTATCCTCAAAATTGGGAAAAAAGGATTTTTTTTAAAAGGAAAAACAAATGTGAATTTAACAATGAGAACTGAATTCT
Organism: Aplodontia rufa; assembly: GCA_004027875.1. Lineage (NCBI taxonomy): Eukaryota > Metazoa > Chordata > Mammalia > Rodentia > Aplodontiidae > Aplodontia > Aplodontia rufa. Next base: position 33,153 of record PVKS010011126.1, read on the forward strand.
ACAAGTGGAAAGAATCTTTTATTAAATGTTATCTCAAAAGAGGGTTTAGTTTGAGATTAATTGCATCGATTTTAAAAGGAAAAGCAGCATGATGCACTACAGAGAACCCTGGATCAGCCAGAGGTGATAAGTTCTTTTAACACATTGCCATCCACTGGTCAAATGGCCCGGGGTAAATCGATAAATCCTTCCATCTATATCCACATATGTAAAAAGAGGACAAGATTTCATTTTTTTTCCAACAGTGCCATGCAATGGTTTCTTTGTTAATGACTGCTTTGTTAAAAAATGCAGCTTTGGGGTCCTTTGAAATACACTTTAATTTCAATTGAACAGTGTATCATATTCATAATAAATTATCCTGTAATTGTGATAAATGCAACAGCTTGTAATGAGCTACCATTCATGAATCCTCATAATTCTGTAGGATATGTTGGATAATTCTTGGTGCCTAAGACATAGTGTATACTTAAAAAACTTTAGTTTCCTTTTTCCTTCCCCATTTTTCAAAGAATAAACATTGACAAATAGATGAACACAAAGGTCTGTGTTCTTACAAAGCAAAAACACAAGGTCAATCTATTTTTTTCTTATTTTGTCAAAATTCATGAGTAATGCTAAACTACATTCATACATATTCTCTCTCTATATATATATTTTTCATTGCAAACATACTTTTTGAAACACCATCATTGCATTCTCATAGATGTGGAAATGAAAATAATAACCAAATAAATTACATTATAAAACAATTTCAGGGGCAGTGGTGTAGCTGAGTGGAAGAGCACATGCTCAGCGTGTGTAAGGCACAAGGCCCTAGGTTCAATCCCCAGCATAAAAAAAAAAAAAAAGTTTTGTGTTGTAACTGAATTGGATGAAGTATCTAAAATATGTCTGATTTACTTAACTCTAAGGATTTAATTGGAGTTTCTAATAAAATTCTCATATTTACATTGTATTTTGACTAGGAAATATGTTGATGTTATTCCATTCATGTTACTACCAGGAAACAGGATTACTATTTATCTCTAAATAGTGTAGAAATGGAGGGGAAAAAATTAAGCCACTTGAAGAAGAGTGCTGAGTGTTCATGCCAGAAGCAGGATTAGAAATCAGGGTGTTTTTGGTGTTGTTAATAGTAACGATACCAACAATAATTTATTGGGTGCCAAGAGAGCACTGGTCTCTAGGCAGACTTGCCTGCCGGGGCTATTGCGTTTTGTTTGCAAACAAACATTTTTTTTTTTTTTTTTTGCAAACAAAGATCTAAATTAATTTCAAGAGGTTTTTTCCAGATGGAAAAGCTCATACTATAGAGCACAAAAACTTTGCAAGCAAAATTTCCAATTTTGAAACCATGCATATGCAGTTAATTTGTATTCAGATAGATACTTTCCTTTCTGATACAATAATTTTGGAAAAAAATATCACCAATCTTCATTTAAAAAAAAACCAAAACCCTTGCAAGACAAAATGTATGATTTTACATGTCCTTTGTCCAACTAGCATTTTCAACATGACAACTTAAAATATGGCCCATGTTTTATTTAACAAGTTTTGCTCATTTTGTCTTTTCTAACATGATAGTCCCTACTCTGTGCCCTTCTTTACTGGGAATGAAAACTATACCAAGCAGGCCAGTCACAAATGTCTCAACAAAAAGGCAAACAAAACCCGCGCACTGGGAGAATTGACAAAGGCAGTGTGGACAGCTGAGCGGATTCTAAGAGTATTTAATCACCATTAATTCTTTCCTTGCCCTGCCTCTCCTTCCTACATTTCCAAATGCAAAAGCAAATACTGTGAATTTTCTGGTTGTAGCTTCCTCAAAACTTTTGTGGAAAAATGATATCTTGCCTTTCTGCATCGTTTCTTTAAGTAGCAAAACTGTGAGTGCCTTTAGAACGTGATTTAGGTCAGGCCTAAAAGAGAGACCCAGAGGGAGAGAGAAACTCAGGAAGCAGAATCAGAATATTGTTAGTTTGCTCAGAATTTATATTCTGAAATGTTAACGATATAAATGTGACTATTTTCACCTTTTTTCTCTCAGGCACCGAATGGTCTCCCAGCTGTAAGCAGTTTTGTGTCAGCATCCAGCATGGCTCCTTACCCCACCCCAGCCCAAGTGTCACCTTACATGACCTACAGCGCTGCTCCTTCTGGTTACGTTGCTGGACATGGGTGGCAACATGCAGGCAGCACCCCACTGTCCCCCCACAACTGTGACATTCCTGCATCGCTGGCCTTTAAGGGAATGCAGGCAGCCAGAGAAGGTAGTCATTCCGTCACCGCTTCTGCACTCTGATGGGAAATTTCGTCTCCAGCAGCTGCTCTCGGTTCTCCCCTTCTCAGCACATCCTCCCCCTCTTCCCAGGTTTCACAACCCACCCCTCTTGCCCTCCAACCCTCCTGCTTCGAGAGCTGGCTTCACAGACTCACATCCTTTGTGCTGATGACACTTAAATATTTCTTGCCATACCTTCTTTCTTGCAGAAAACCTGACATGACTTTAGGATTAAAAAACAAAAGCAACGTTAAGGATTGAATGAGATATTTGTGTTGCCCACACACTGTTTTAATGTAGTGAAGAAACCTACACCCCTCAAAGGGCTTAAGGAACTTTTAAAACTAGTCTTTGGTAAAACCACACATGTATATTTATTCTAAATCAACCTGAACTTTTGAAATGTGCAATTGTTGAGATTTTGCAAAATCAATAAAGGAAAACACATGTAGAAAAAAATGTTATTGTATACCCTCTAATCAAATAAGGTGACTAAGTAAGCCTTAATTCATCATTAAGAAACCAATCAATAATTGACTTGAGTGATCCTTTGTTTATTTTTAAGAGATGATTGTTTTGTTAACAAATATGTAGAACTCAAGCATTTTCTGAATTTAACTCCTGGTATTTTGACTTGGTTCCAGATACAGTAATGTTTATATTTTCTATTAGTTTGTAAATAATGGGCTTTAGCTGGTGCATTTGTGTCTTCATTCCATAGGATATCCCCCTCTCCCCAACCCCACCTCCTCTCTATTTTTTTTTCTTTCTTTTTTGCAAAGGTGACTTTCTGGCAACGTCTTTGTGTCTGTTTGGTGGTGGGCTTCTCGGGCTCCTGGACCTGGACTTGCCCCCAAAATTTGTGTGTGCAGTGAAGGCTTCAGCGTCTCATGAAGGACACTTTCTTTCTACAGCAGAGGACTCAAAAAACATAAAACAAGCTAGTCTCCCATTTTGTATCCTAGTCAAACAACACACATGCCAAGCATATAAAGACAAGAGGGTGGAAAATATCTGACCAAGAAAGCTTTAAAGGAAGTCACTTAGAGACAAGTTTAATGTGAAATGTTTTGCAAAGACACTTAAAATGAACTTTATGTTAAGAAAACCACTGTGAAACTAAATTATACTGTTATTGTTGGCTTACCTGTGTGTTCAGCAATCGCAGCCCAAAATCATGTTGTAACTTAAAGAAAATGGAAAATTCTGCTCTAATGAATGTAACAATGGCTTGCTGTGAAGTTTACATTGTTGTACGGAACATGTTTCACATGTAGGTAAATTGGTGGTGGTATTAGAAATACAAATGCTATTTAATTTTAGTGAATTCCCTTTATTCATTTCTGGAACTACAGGATGCAGATTAACTGATATATCTTTCTAGACCAATTTCTTTTTCACTTTAATGTTAATAACAGAGCTGTGGGATATATGTGTGTGTGAGTATGGGATTATGTGTTGTATTTTAAAATGACTGCTTTTCTTGGGTAAAATTTTACAGTTCTTATAATTTCTGTTTAGGAAGTTCTTCCAGCTTGGCAATGCAGGCTTTAAAATACATTTTTGGAGCGTTGGTACAATTCATCTATTGGAGAATGAATATATTGTGGGCTTTTTTGGTGTTAATTCTGTGCAATAACTAAAAGGGCACCTCACTAGATATGGATGTTAAGATGCATTCATTGAGTGGTTTTGATTTCTTCATATCTGTGCTGTGCACAGCCAACATGGCAAATCCAGTTCTGCCACATAGGTTTCATGGCTTCATTTAGAACTCAGAAGGCTAGATCAGCTGGTTTTGTAAATCACGAGGATGTAAACAGTAAGCAGATTTCTGACACACAAGCAATGTTCGAGGAACTGCTTTTTCGCAAGCAGCAGATAACTTCTAGAGAGCTTTGAACTGCATTTATTTCTACAGCAACTGAAGTTCATTGCTACAAACAGAGGATTATAACTTCAGGAGAAGAATAAGCAGAAAAAGCAGATGAACTCTCAGGGCCATAGTCTTCCTTTGATCTTGTAAAACTCCAATTGACATCTGGAGTTCCCAGTCTGGTGAGAAAATAGACTATAAACCGAATGGAACGAAGCTTCAATCTAATATTTTGGTGGAGACTTTAAAACCATACAATACAAGGACTCACCTGATGTCCAGAAAAACTGTCCTAAAGTTCAGAATTATTCTTTATCAAATGTTTTTAGGTGGCTACTAGGGGTCTTTAAAAAATGTCAAATGTTTGTATGAAACAAAACTAAATGTTATTTTCTTTATCTAAATTAAGAAATCTCTTGTTATTATTTATAATTTTCTGGGTCCTTTATTTTTAAAAATCTAATATTACAGATATCAAAGTATTCTTTCTTCTTTTCATTTCTCTTCATAGGTCTTTTTGTATTTTTAGCAATAAATTCCAATGGAGTAATTTTTTTTTCTAGAGAGAGAGGGACAGTGAGAGAGAGAGAAATAGAGAATCGGCTTTATTTTTTCATGTGACTTTCATTGCTCTGATACTTCGTTGTGTTTGTTGTGTACATGGTGCTGGGGTTTGAACTCCTGTCCTTGTGCATACCAGGCAAGTGCCATAACCACTGAGCCACTGCTCCAGCCCCAATGGAGTAATTTTAAGAAGACAACATTAAGTCCAAATACAATTTGCTATTTAAAGCACATTATAACTCAAAGCCACTTTAAAAATTATGAGAAGGAAAGTGGGATGGGATATGGGTTTAGGACTGTTTGATTTTTAAACATTATTGTTATTGGTTAATGTTTATACATTTCCTCTGTTTTGTAGAGAATGAAGTGTTGTTTTTAAATTGGCAAATGCACTCTTCAGAAATCCTTTGCCATCTCATCCACGTGGCAGGTTTAAACATTCAATTTCATGGCCTCTGCACACATTGCACTCTCACAGGATTCAAGAGTGTTACCTGCAAGGACAGAATGCAGTTGTGTAACACAGACACATTCTTATTTCTCTTGTTTTTCTGTTTTAAATGACCCACTTATTGAATATTGGATTGAAATATAAATTAAAAAAACATGTTGGAAGGGATGTACAACAGAAGGCTGTGTATGTATATACAGTATGTTAAAAAGCCTTTTATTTTTATACTTCAAATGCTCTAAATTAATAAAAACTAATAACTACTATGTTATCTTTACTTTTTATTTTCAAAATGCTTTGGTAGAAGAGCTTCATAGGAGAAATAACCCATAGCAGTAGTTTAGAATAAGTGTCATCCAGAACATGCAGATATTTTATTGACTTGCTACTCAAGTCGCATCATCCAGGATTCATATATAAAAATCAACTTTGGTTATACTAAGACCAAACAGCTATTTTTTAGAGTGCATGTTACTACAAGAATGTTTGAAAATTCTAAGAATGTACTTCTATTTTGAAACATTTTCTTCTTTCATACATATTTTTAATATTGCAGATAGCAGACTTCACACCTGACGCTGTCACATAAAACTAACAAAATGGAAATGTAGTTCTACTCTACACTTTTTTTTTTTTTTTTCTGTGCTGGGGATAGAACCCAATACATGGGTTCGGGCTAGGCGAGTGCTTTACCACACACACAGCCTAAATGTTCTATTTTTTTTTTTCCTGGTACTTGGGATTGAACCCAGGGTTGCTCGACCGCTCAGCTATATCCTCAGCTCTTATTATTTCTTGTCTTGAGACAAAGTCTCCCTAAATTGCTGAAGCAGGCCTTGAGCTTAGGATCTTCCTGTGCCACCGTGTACCACTCTACTTTCCTCTTAAGAATGACATAGTAAAAGTTCTTTTACAAAAGTATTTGGATGTAAATAAAGATAGCCCAAATGGGCCCAAAAAGTGTTCCAATTTATGATTTAGCATGAAAATACTTCAGCAACAAAACTTGCCTTCAAAGTGAACTATGTAGTTTAATTTCATATATTCTATTAGTAGTGAAAGACTTCAGATAGCATGATTTTAAAATATCTGTTTAAATAATCATGTAAAATATAAAGTAGATTTAGGAAAATAGAGCTGAGATGTATATTATTACTAGAAACAAGTAACATATTTTAAAAGGATTAAGAATTCTTAAAAGGCCATTTTAGGCTCTTTGAAAACATTCTCCTTCTGTTCTTTAAATATTATTAATAGAAAACATTTATTCCTTATAAAACCTTTAAGTTTTGGCTTAACTTTTTTTAAATCCAGTTTTTCTTAGAATAATTCTTTTTTTTTTTTTAAAGAGGTAAGGACAGTGGTGGTGGGGGAGAGACAGAGAGAATCAATTTTTATTTAGTTTTTCACATGGCTTCCTTTGCTCTGACACTTAGTTGTGTACGTGGGTGTTGGGGTTTGAACCTGGGTACTTGTGCATGCCAGGCAAGTGCTGTAACTGCTGAGCCACCACTCCAGCCCCTTAAAATAATTCTTAAGGAAATAGCCACAAAAATTTATTTTCAAGAATTTAAGCATTTCTAGGCCTTGTAGAGAGAAAACTATCATTAAAATGAATTTTCATCATGAAACAGTGTAAGAGGAACATAAATGATGAAGCCTATTTTTATTTTATGAAACATATCTGATTCCTATGCTATTTTTAAAATTCAATTTACAATTCTTATTGCTTCATATTATTATTTTTTCACTGCTTTATGTATATGGCTCAATCATCTCAAATTATCTAAAGTAGATTTTGCTCTTGAACAAGCTCTTTTCCCCTTCATAATTGTATTCCTGGCTCAGGTGATCAATAGTCTCTTCTTTTCATGAGGCTGTAGAGCAAATCTCCATTATCTCAAGGGGAAAACGCTTGGGAGGCAGTCACCAGTTCTCCTGCAGCCATGAATAGGTGTATTCATAAACCAGCAGCATCACTGCACCACCTAGAAAAGAGAAGAGCTGTAATTTTTTGTTTGTTTTTAATCACAAATTCTGTGAAACGGCACTGAATTCCCCATGGATTTTTAAATCTATGAAGTCCCATTGGGCAGGGGCTGTTTGGAATTGACAATTTTGGAGTTCCAATACATAGATATAAAACTACTGTGGAAAGTTCTCAGGGTAAAATCAAGACCATCTTGAGTCTCCAAATACATTTTTTCCCCATGAGTTTCTGCAACTTTCATAATTTCTCATCAGATTCTTTTTCAGGCACTTTTTAATTTTTATAAGTAAATAAATATAGACATTTAGTCAAGTAAGGGTGGGCAGCTTTCCTATGAACAAAAATCTTCAGCTTCTTCATATGTAGGCAAAGGAATTTATCTTTTTTAGTCCATAATTGGCATTGTCTTAGTTGCATTCAAGAAGAAAATCTCTTAAGACGGTGTTTGATGGATGAGTCTGGTTTTTTTCTTCTGACTTTCAAATTGGATTGTAATGTGAAAAAAATCTTTTGAATATTTAAAAAATCTGTACTGTAAAATTTAACCAAAGGAGGTTGGAAGCTAACCATCATTCCATTTATCTGCTTATGATATATATATATAAACTTGAAAATTTGGTAGTGGATTTGGATGGCATGAGACCACCATTTGCCTTAGAAGAAAAGAGTTGTATCAAAAGGCTAAAAAGAGGTTTTCTATATAATAAAGCAGCAGTAATATGATTCAGGAAAGCAAGAGGAATACCTGGACACTGGGAGAAGCATTTGCATGTGAATCATTTTGTGTTCTGTCTAATGCAGTAAACAGTATGTGTCCTCTACTTTAGGACAATCTCAATTTATCCTTTCATGTCTGATGGTGTAAAGAATATTACAAAATCACAATGTGGACAAATATCCTGAGCACAACTTGGAGAAGACTTGGCTGCCTCAAGAGAAGACGGACTTCTGACACAGATAAATGGAACTTGATTTGGATCTTAGTTATTTCTGTACAAACTTCCATATGCTTTTTTTTTTTACATATACAGGCTGCACATGTTTGTGTAACCATATATCAAAGATAATTATCTGCCTGTAATTTTCATTTTTAACCCATGAAGACCCTCACAACTACTGTCACCCTCTTGGAACTCAGCAAACAAAAGATAAACTACAGAGGATTGTTAATGTGTGTGTGATAGCTGTGGTAAGAAAAAGCAGAATTGGGTTGGTTTTCAGCCTAGAGAGATTTGGAATTTAAGCCACAGACTTTTGTGGGAGATACTGATAATTGGGCACATAGAGCTGTTAAGGCTATCGGAAACAAGACGGGATGCCTTTCCTAAAAGAAGGCTGAAAATTCCAGGTTCATCTTTCCTTTTTTTGCTATTATGGTTTGTTTGTTTGTTTTTCTTACTCTCTACCTTCTTCTTTTTGAAGAAGGAACTTGCATATTTGAAAGGAAGTAGAGGCCAGGCACTTGAAGTTATTTACAATTATGTTTAAACTGGATAGTAAGTTCATGACAACTTTTCTTATAGGGTTAAACACCACAGCAACTCAGGGCCCCTCATGCAAAAACATTTAAAACCCAACCAGACATTTGCAAGCCTCTAACAAAATTTGGGGTCAGATTATTTAAGAGTTTTGGATTAAGGTTCCAGTCAATTACCATTTTAGCTAAACTCTTCCTGGTAACTACCCTTTTTAGGCCCATCCCCTTCTGAGAAAGCTGGTCCTGTCATTTGCTCCAATATTAGGTCTACTAACAGGTTTTTACTGTGTGGTAAAGGAAGAACACTACATTTACTACATGCAGAGATGCATAAAATTCTCAACATTTTTCATTAGGGGGTTACTTTTTTTGTACTAGGGATTAAATCCAGGGGTGCTTAACCACTGAGCCACATCCCCAGCCCTGTTTGTATTTTATTTTGAGACAGGGTCTTGCTAAGCTACTCAGGGCCTAAGTTGCTGAGGCTAGTTGTGAACCTGCGATCCTCCTGCCTCACTCTCCTAAGTCATAGGGATTACAGGTGTGTGCCACAGTTGCTGGTTAGTGGGTTACTTTTAACACATCGGCCACTAATCAGCAGAATCTCAAATGTGAGACAGAACCCATGCTTAAATATCTACAAAGGTTGGGATTGATAGATTGTGAATTGTGGAAGTGTTTTCAAATACACGAAAGTGTGTACTGTTCTCTTAGCTTCAGTTCACAGATGGTTGTTCTTTATCTTAGGTTGATAGAATTGCTAGTTTATTGGGTTATGATCTAAAGGTAAATGTGCACCTGTGTAAGTGCATAGGTGGGGGATGTTGGCATTAAAAGGGAGGAATGGAGGAGAGGCAGGGAAAAGAGGGGTTATCAATACTGTAGGGTACACCGGACTCTCATGAGAAGCCAAATTATACTCAGGCAGGCATATAACTCTAGAAATTTCAAAAATTAATATCTATTGGATTGGGGATTTAGCTCAGTGGCAGAGCACTTGCCTAGCGCGTGCAAGGTCCCAAGTTCAGTCCTCAGCCCTGAAAAAAAATTAATATCTTTGTACATGGTTATTTATGTCTGTAACATGGGGGAATTACAGAGAAGAAAAGAGATTGGGGAGTGGGTGATGGGGGGAGATCCTAACAAGGATCAGGTTTAAGTTACTTTGTCATTACATATTTATGTATGAATGTGTAGCAATGAATCCCTTTAATATGTAAGACTATGTTGAACTAATGCAAGAAGAAGAAAAGGAATGGAAAAAGGAGAGAGAGGAGAGACAAAGATTCTAGAAAAAGCTACCAGGAAGTTGAAGTAGGGGAGCGTGGCCTGGTTAGAATTAAAAAAAAAAAAAAAAAGAAAGAAAGAAAGAAAAAGAAAAGCATACTTTTGGTCTAGAGCATACTTTCGAACTTATTCACAAGGTTGCTTATAATCCAAGACTATTTGTCCAGGCAGTTGAATCTGCAGCAGTGATTTCCTTATCTATTTATGGAGAGGCAGCTGACTTTCCTTGTGGGGATGGCAGTCAGCTTTTTGTGGGCTGGCATTATCAGGTAAGGCCCTGAGCCATCAGCCTTCCACCATCACTGTCATCACCAAGCTGACAGAGGCCTGGAAAGGTGAGAGCCCAGGGTGGGCGTCACCACTCCCCAGAGACGACCCTGAAGTGAAGTGGCCCTTGCTGTTCACAGAAGCAAGTCTTCCTGCGTTTCTCCTTTTGAAATGAAGTTGAGGCAGGAGCAACACTGAGCTGAGAGCACAGGAGGAGTTCTATCTGGCTGGTCGCTCACTCAGTGACCACTGTAGTCTGAAGCCACAGTGTATGGGGGTGCTCACTTGAACCCAACTGACTGAGGATTTTTTTTCTATTGACTCAAGTTGGGCTTTAGCTCCCATCAGCCTTTAGCAAGCTCATAAGTTGTACTTTATAAACAAAGGTGGAACATTTCTAACAGATGTCTTCAGTATCTTGACTACTCATAGACAATTTTAAATCCTCAAGGTATCTGCTTCTCACAGTGTAGTAAACTTTGCGGATAGTCACAAATAAAAAAAGAAGAGACATTAGAACAATAAAGAAGAGAGGACATAAACAATAAAAACATTACCTGGTCCAAGTCTCATAATCTTGGGAAGCAGGCCTTTGTACAAAGCTAAAATTCTATAACCAGAAGGGAAAAAGCAACATTCTTATTTTGAAAATAAATGGAGTCAAACTTCAGCTTTATTGAGATGCTGGCCCAGCATTTAAAAAGAATCTATTTGAAATTATACCCATCCCAAACCTGACAGTATCTGGCTTAGCATTCCCTGCTGCAAATTGGATGAGGGGAAAGAGTTAATCAGTTCTTTATTACCCAGGCTATGCCGTTCTTGTCCAATCAGAAACATGACTTTCATCAGTGAGATGGTTTCTGCTTTCAAGACAGGTCTTGCTTTCAAGGCAGCTGTGTATATGGCCAAAATGACTTTTGTAATTGAATTTAAAAGACCACAAACTCAGTCCTCACATTAGGTAATATGATGCATTTTAAAGCAAAATAATAAAGTATCACTTGTTTACTTGAGAATCAGTAATTGGTGAAGAAGGGTGAAGAGACAGAAAGTAAGACTTTAAAAAATCAGAAAAAGGCATGTATTTTAAATACAAAGAAATCCCTAATGTTATGGAATTTTCGTATTTAATTCTCCCAGGAGAATATAATTAGGTGATACTTTTATTAGATTTGGCTAGAAGACGATTATTCTCCTGCCCACATAGCTAATAGGACATGTAACATACAATAGCATATTATGTAAACTGACAAATGCAAAGTCCATCTCAGGGCACGACTTGGATGGTGTAAGAATGTTTTGCCAACATCTTGTTATTGTGGCTTTGCAAAGTTTGTCGTTTATTCAACAGAGTTCCTTAGACACACACCCAATTTAGGAGGTTTACTGACTTTCACAAAAACAGAAGTACAATATGGTTTTAACAATACTTGGGCCTTGCACATTTATTAAAGTAAAAATGTGTTACCCTTCTTCCTGGTAGACTGTTGCCATTGTTTTAAAACAGGTTCTGTACTTGATCTCTCCAGGAACTGGCTGAGGCCCTTGAATCCTACTTTTGGCAACATCAAAAGGGATGTTAATGACTGAGGCTATTGTCCCCGAGAGAAGACCAATCCCAAATTTTCTCAAAAACTCCAAGGTTGGATCCTAAAAGAAAAGAAGAACAAAATAACAGGAAGGGAAGTGGAAGCCCTTGCATTGGTTAAACACTATAATGCAATATGTATTTAAGCAGAGCACTGCACTCCCCGGCACCCTCCTGTTACTCCAGCAGAACGCATTAGGATTTCCTAGGCTGGAACTTGTTTTCTTGACAATCCCATTGGCTATGTTTTTACACATGGTCTAAATTGCTGAAGTACACATTTCCTCACACAGGATTTATAAACACAGTTCATAAAGAAAGACTGGTATGGCATATGGGGATGATTTGTATAATTGGGCTTCACAATGTACTTAGTATTACTGTATCAAAACAGGAGAAATCCAAGCACACTATTAGCTAATTGGCCAGAATATTTTACAAATGACAGCAACTTCCACCATGAAGCCTACTAAAACGCTCATTTGTGTGTGGACCCCCAAATGTTAAATTAAATCAAGGCTACTCTCGGTCTGCTGCTATTCCCCTCCAGGTTTTTTGCATTTATTTTCACGTGTAGTTGATCCACTGTACTGAGAAGTGCTAGCTTCCTGTTATTAACAAACCAACTTGGGGCGGCTGCAAAACAGCCTGTGACATTCTGTCCATTATGAACAGTAGTAAGTCACTGGACTAATTGGTTGAAGAATTTACAATCCATTGTTCCTGAATGTTATTCTTCTTCATGGCAAAAGAAAAAAAAAGGAGAGAAAGAGAGAGAGGGAGGGAGATATACTGAGATTTCTTCTTTCCATTTGAATATAGGCCCTTCACATTGGTCTGATTTGATTTTCCACCCCTCCCTGCTCTGCTCTCTGACATCAAAGTATTTAATTAGCTCTTATGTGGGAGTCACTTTCCTTCAGCTTATTTTTGTGCCCAGTGAGCTCACATTATGCTTTGTTGTAATGAATTTGTTGGGAAGTTCTCATTATGTCTGCAGCCTCAGTTCTTGCCCTGAAGAGAAGTCACGTCACATATCATCAGCTACTGACTCTGACCCCACCTTATTCTTTCCCTATCCTCTCTTTAGTGATAATTTCAGAGGCATCATCACAGAGGAATAATATAGGTTGTGCCATAGCACTATTTTATAAAGCAGAACTAAGAGGAGTGGAGCATAACCTGCTTGAAGAAGAAGGGAGACAGAGAAAGGAAGAAGGAGGAGGAGAAGAGGAAGGAATGAAGGGAGGAAATTCAGGTCTGAGCACTGCATGTTTCTACCTTCTATGGACAGAAGAAAACTTCTGGAGCTCTGAAATTCTCAACTGAACCAGGAGCCAGTTACCATCACAGAAACTCCTATGAGGCTATGTATAAAAAGCAAGGGATTCAGTAATAATTCTTGGATCTGGGCCATACAGGTGCCGGGGAGGTTTAAAGGGATTTAAAAACCAACAGGGTGTTTCTACAGGAAAAACAATGCAGTGATTGCAGTGCGAGTGAGGTGTGTTTAAATAATTCCTCCCTTTCCCCATTTTTTTCTCTTTTACAAGGAGAGAAAAATGCCTTTATGCTGCCCTTCTCTATTATGGCACAGAAGCAGAACCGGAGCTCTGGAGGACGCAAATTCAGCACCAGCTCAAGTTGTCTCACTTTGGATGAGTCACCGAATCCCGCACAGCCTATAGAGTGAAGTTTTTAACACCTACCTCACCTGGGTGCCTTGTCATTTTTCTGAGAAATAAAAGTGATAAGAGAGGAAATGTGCTATGAATGTTGTAGAAGAAAATGAATAATATTATATTGTAGTCTGTTTTCTAAAGATGCAAAGCATACTGTAAAAAATTGTCCTCATGGTGTCCCTGTGACACAGCCAAGTTCTCTTTCTTTTTCTATTAAGCAAAATATTGAAAATGACGCTCTTATGCACAGTGTTCCTCTGGGAAGTTCAGGGGACCTTGTCAAGCATTCAACCTCTCCTATCTCCTGAAGTGTTTGCTGATGACCAAGGATGAGAATGGAGGGTAAACAAAGACATCCAGTGAAAGTCACTGCTTGAGGCACTATTAGAGACCAAAATCTAAGGTCTCCAAGCCAGTATAGTGTTCACTGGCCAAAGTGAGTGTCAAACCTGCATTTGCTGTACAGTCCTCACTACAATGAGGACTGTAGTTCCCAAATCCAGCTATGCATCTGAATCACCTGGCAGCTTTACAAATACAGATGCCCAGGTCCCACCTTGACCCACCTCAACTTCTCAGATCAGAATCTCTTGGGAAGGCATCTGAAAGTGGTTTTAAAAGCTACCAGTGTCCATTTCTGGGAATCAATGATTTTGGTGTTCTATGTAGACAAAGCAAAAGGTTGCTTGGTGCCCTGTGTGCATTCCAGGGGGGAAGAGTTTTTTGGAATGTTTGAGGGGGTATCCCTCACTACCCCTTGGCTTCTGAGCCCCTGACCCTACAGTTAGGTTCATGCCAGCATCCCAGCTGTCCTCAGCTTGCTTCTGCTTTCTTCACTACATACGAGTGGCCAACTGTCCTTCAGGAAATGCAGCCTGTCAAATTCCTCCTTCGCTATTCCCTCCTGGCCACCTCACCTCTCTGACTTTATCTGGTCTTGCTTCCATCCTGCCCTCTATGGTATGTTTTTCTGAGGCACCAGGGCTTTCTTTTCATAAGAAGACTTGCTTCTGCTATCTTCCTACTCAAAGATCCCCAATGCTTCCCTGATGCATGGAAAACAATAATGAAACATGCTTTTGATTTTTCACACAACACACTTTCAACTTCTCTTTCTAGCCTCAAGTTGTACATTTCTATAGCAATCCATATTAAACACAGTGGCTAGTTAATAATGACCCAAATATACCAAGCACATTTCCACATTCCCAACTTTTGGTCTTTCTTCAAATTACTCCACAGCTGAGCATGTCTTTCTTCATCATGTTCACTTACAACAATCTCATTTCTCCTTTAAGATCTAACCTAAATCTCCTTTTACCAAAAAACTTATGGATACCCATGTCAGAATTTATTTTTTCCTTTCTTCTGCTCCTGACTTAACTATAGTCATCACCCTTGCAATGGCCCATTTTACATTTGGTTTATTTTGTGTGCATCCATCTCCCCTGCTGGACTATGGGCTTATACAGAACAGGAGCATGTGCTACACTTCTTTGCATTGTCTATTTTATGGTGCTCAGAGTAGGTACTAAATAAATAATTGCCAGTTGGCCTATCAATGTACTTATTTTATTTTCATACAGACATAATCAGGCTTAATCATTAATCATTCTCAAGACTTTGTATCTTCTAGCCACGAAAGGAGCCTATTAGAACTCTTCATTTCAATCATTCTACCAGGAGGCATTAACATGGGGCAGGACAAGGCATTGACATTTGGAAAGTGGAATAATTTAGGGTGGATGAATAAAGACTCTTAGGACACAGAGCCAGATCCCATTGCCCAGTGACCCTCAGAGAACAGCATGGCATGTCAGGCTCTGATCATATATTTTTAGCAAAAATATATGATTGGGTTAGAGTGAGACTTTGAAATACTACTCTTTGCATTCTTCATTTTTCACCTTTCCCCTAGTAGGCAGAGGCATTCTCTTCTAAAAGAAGAGGACTGTTGTAGCTGGATTACAGAGAGAAAAAGGTAGCATTTAGTTTTTTGGTTTCAAATTAAGATCTTGATCATGAAGAATGAAGTCCTGGAAGAGAAGCATCCTCTTGGAGAAAATTGGGGTCAGGGAGAAAAATGTGTAGAGTACACAAAGAAAGAAGTTCCATCAGTGGCTGTGGCCAGAAAGTCACCACAGAGAGGACCTATTGCACATGCTCCCCTCCTTAGATCTTGGGCAAGACCCTGTGTCTAGGAAGGAAAGCTTCCCTTGGCAGCTGCTTTCCTAGTCGCAAGGGAGAAAGTCCTTGATAGCTGCTTGCCTAATCAGGCCTGCATCATTCATAGGCCTGTGACGGATCTTCTAGTGCTGACACTCCTGAGCCTAGGGCCCTATGTTCTCAGCCCTCCCACTTGACCTCTTCCTTCTCACTCCAGGTTAGCTACATGCCTTCTGCTTTCAGAAGAGGCAGCAATTTTAATAACATCAAATGTTCAAGTATGTTTTCTGTGCCAGATACTGCTAACTGCAATTATGTTTGCCTTAGATCAGTTAATTTTTTTTACATACGTGGAGGGAATGACTATTATTATTATTCCTTTGTTTACAAATAAGTTAACTGAAAGGTCAAGTATAAGAAAAGAATGTTTGCCACATCAAAGAAAACTTAAAACTTTGCTTCAAGGCAGTGTATTGCCTGGTAAGAGTCCATGGGTGGGCTGGTGGGGGAGATGTCCAAGAACCTTCCAAAATTATAAGCAGTGCTTCTGTGTATGTATATATGGGCTTTTCTGGGGAGAGTGTCTATAGAGTTTATCAGGGTTGTAAAAGTTAAAAAAAAATTTCATGAGATCATTTTCTCTACCAATAAGTTTATAAAGGAAGAAAAAGGCAATGTAAGGTTTAAAAAACTGGGGCTAAAAATAGGAAGCCTTAATTTTCACATATAGTTATCAGGCAATTCACCTTAGTGAACAGATTTCCACACATTTTTGCTTTAAGTCTCACTATTTATACCTCAACCACATTCATTCATCACTCAGTGGCTCTCAAAGCATGGGCCCAGGCCCCACATTATCACTACATGCATCCTTATTAGAAATAAAAGTTAATATTCAGAACTTATATATATATGTATATATATATATATATATATTATATTTTTCGTTAGAAGCATGTTTGATTGTTCAACAAATAAATTTAAAAAAAAAGTTGGTGCCAGGTGTTGTGATGCATGCCTGTAATCCCAGTGGCTTAGAAAGCTGAGGCAAGAGGACTGCAAGTTCAAAGCCAGCCTCAGCAAATTTAAGAGGCCCTGAGCAACTTAGGGGGACCCTGTCTCAAAAAAAAAAAAAAAGAGAAAAGAAAAGAAAAGTAAAAAAGGACTGGGGATGTGACTCAGTGGTTAAGCGCCTCTGGGTTCAATCCCCAATACAAATAAGTAAGTAAGTAAGTAAATAAATAAATAAATAAATAAATAAGAAAGAAATAAAAATTGGTGTTCCACCCTGGGCCTACTAAATCTGGAGATGGAGACCATAAATCTGTTGAACAAATTCACAAATTCTTCAAGCTATTTTGATGGATGCCAAAGTCTGAGAAACACTGCTTAATGGAAGTTTACAATTCATTCTCTTTGGATCTTTGGGCTGGTTAATCAATGCTTAAAGATTCATCTTAATCTGGCTCTAAAAGCTTCTGGATATCCTGGGAAACATCTTAAAGATTTCATTAGTAGAGGCTAGGCTTTGGTTCTTAGGAAAGAGAACTGAAAGCACAGATATTAATTCTTTTAAGTCTCTCCTATTTTCAGGTCAGTCCAAACAAAGATGTATACCTGTGGAGTTACCTACATCTGGGCTGTATCTATCACAGAGTTTGAATTAATCATTCTGCATTGGCTATCAGTAAATCACACTAGCATTTCTGCCAATAATGATAAAAATTAATAACAAAATAAGTAGTAAAAATATATGTGCTAAGATAGTTGTATTATTTTTTCATAACTATCATTATGAGAAATATCATTATTAATGTTACGTATTGCCAAGAACAATGTTATGTGCAAAAATGTATACAAAACAGGGCTAGAGCAGTGGCTTAGAGGTTACAGTGCTTGCCTGGCATGTGCGAGGTCCTGGGTTCGCACCCCAGCCCCACGTACACATCTTAGTGTTGAAGCAATGAAAACCAAATGAAAAAATCCTAAATAAAATTGATCTTTCTCCCTCATTGTCCCTCTCTCTCTTGAAAAACATGATTACAAAACAGGGTTTTATATAATAAACCCTATGAGTTAGTTACCTAAACTATATTACAGATAAGGACATGTCAGTTGTACAAGATCACACTGCTGGTAAGAGATGGAGCCTGAATTGGAGCCCAGGATCTTCTGACTTCTAAACCTATACTCTTAACCATTATGCCATATTCCTTCTCATCCATCATTCGTTTGTTGGATACCCAACTAACAAACTTTCATTGGGGACTGGCTGACACTGGGTGCTAGGATTGGGTATGAAGGTAAATGATCCAGAGAGCAGGTTTGGGGGCAGGCATATAATCAACCATCCCAGTACAATATGATCAGTACCACAGCGGGGTGTGAACACAGTGCAGGGAGAAACGCACAATAGGTAGAGGGAAATTACTCCTGGGATCTCAGTGTCTAGCTTCTGCTTCTTAACAGTTTAGTCACTCTTTGGTAATTCATGAAGTGAACAGAAGACACTCTGTTATTCCAAGTCTCCAAGCTAACTTGCTGAATGGTTAGCTCTCTGGCTTGAGAATTACATCACTGGGATGTCATTTTGCTTTTTCCTATTAGTTTCTTTTAAAAAAATCTGCAGTACCAAAATGATAAGATAGTAACTATGTGCTAGGCCCTGGGGTTAGCATTTTCTATATATTTAAGCCTCACAACTTCCTGAGCAGATGAGGTACATGAGTCTTATGGAAATTTCCTAATTTACAAAAGGATATAATTTTAAATGAGTCAAAAGAGAACTAAGGATAATGGGTGTGTGGGGCTATGATCAAAGCATGTTATTTGCATGTGTGAATATAACACAATATATAATTAAAATGGAGAGAGGGAGGGGGAGAGATAAAGAGAGAGAGAGAGAGGCCCAAGTTTCTATTAAGTTCCTATTATTTAGAAGTGAAGAAGGCAAGGTACTGAGGTGCCCTGGGACTAATACACAAATCAGTGAAATTAGAGATATGCACTTGTGTCTCTGGATTGTACCCTAATTCAACATTCCAGGAGATCACACACAGACCAAAAGAAGACTTAAATGGTAGAAAGTAAGATTCCAGTGTCATGAGACTAGGAGCAAACTCAGAATGTCATCTACCCTAAGTCAAATATTCAGCATATATCACACTTAAAGTTTGTAAAAGGATACTCATGTTAATGAAAAATCTATTGTTATTAAAAAATTCAACTTACTTCTATAAGTTGTTCCAACTGTCACCAATCAGGAAACTGCTCCTGTACCCACCTGACATAAACCATTTTACTCCAAGTCTTTGCTCAATTTCAAGGTCAAGCAACCATTTTCATTCTCGATATAATTCATCATGTTTCAAAAACCATTATCGCAATAATCTTTTTACCAATATGTAAAAAAACCCATAGTTTCTTTAAAATGCTTAATTTAAAAGGAGTTTCTTTAAAATGTTTAATTTATAAGGAGTGTATATTATTTCTCCTTCTACAGATCTTTTTCTTTAAGTATTTTCAGATTTTTCTAAAAAATGTTTGCCTAATAATTAAACTATAGCTGAATATACTAAAATATTAATGAATATTACATGTTTTCCCCTTATTTGTGATACAATATGAAATACAATATTCATTTGTTACTTTTAAAGAGAGAGACAGAGAGAGAGAGAGGATCAATTTTAATTATTTTTTCATTTGATTTTTGTTTTTCTGACACTTCGTTTTATGTGTGGTGCTGGGGTTCCAACCTGGGTCCTTGCACATGCCAGGCAAGCATTCTATTGCTGAACCACTGTTTCAGCCCCCATTGGTTCCTTTATGATCAATTCCTTACAAATACTTTAAGGCTGAAGTTAACATTCTATTTCACAAATAGGAATGAGACAGACAAAGTGTCACTTGTCAAAGACACATGGCTAAATAGTAAGTACCAGAATTGAGAATTAACATCAGGTTCTCTGACTAGAATTCTCTGTTTCTATCACTTTTCTGAAATCTTTGTGAGACTGCAGAGCTGAAGATGTATTTACCAGTCCCTCTTCAGGGAGATCAATAAGTTTCTTTGACAAAAGGTATTGTTTATAAACTTCCCAGGACTTAACAAAAGTACTATGAGTGATCCTGAAACATTGGAGGCTACGATGCTCTACATCTAAAAATCCAACAAAAAGCACCAAGTTATAAGAAGTGTGATCTATGGCTCAAAATAGTTAACAATCAACACTACGTATTTGTAAGTATTAAACCACTGAATCCAAACTATGTAGCCAACAGCTAACCACAGCATCAGAAATTTAAGGCAATAGCACCTGAGGAGTTAATGTTCACAGATGCAAAATACCTTGATCAAAAGAGGCATAAGCCTCCCCTTTTACCTTCCCTGGTATGGTTTTGATGCCCTGCTTAGTGTCTGGCCGGCTGGCTGCTAGCTTGATAAACAGAGAACCATTGCCCATCTCACACGCCTTTGTGATTAGGGCCTGGCATCTTTAAGAAGACATTCCACAGAGATGTGCCAGAAGAAGGGGGTTGAGGAAGATGGAGGAGTAGGATTTGTTAGCTAGTGAGGACTTGGAGTGCTGAAGGAGAATGGGCAGGAGGTTGAGCAGAGTACAGCAATGATGTTCCTCATTTAAAGGAATTCAGTATGTATATTTTCAGTATATATATTCATATATTCATTAGATATATAAAATCAGTATGCGTGTGTGTATATATATATAAGTACATGTATAAAATAAAATTATATATATATATATTTTTACACACACACACATATATTTTATTAGAATCTTCCCATCTCAAGTCAATCCAAATCACTTCTTTTTTTTTGGTACTGAAGATTGCACCCAGGGGTTGTTTATCACTGAGATACATCCCTAGACCTTTTCTATTTTTTATTTTGAGATGAAGTCTTATTTTGAGACACGATCTTGCTAAGTTGCTGAGGCTGGCCTTGAACTCAGATCCTCCTGCCTCAGTTTCCCAAGTTGTTGGAATTATAGGTATGTACCACTGCATCTAGCTCCAAATCATATTTTCGTTGTTCTCTGCAATTATCATCCTTTAATTCCTGTTGGTAGTACATCAAATAGGCTATTCCTATGAGTCAGATGATTTAGGGGTGTCACAAAAGTATTTCTTTGCAGAATTCAATTTTAAACTTTGCTTCATTCCAAGTTCTTTGTAGCATATCACTATCAACAGCTGAAGGGGTGTCTGCAATGCAGTCCTTCACTTCCCCAAGACTGCAAGGAAAAGGCAGTATAAACATGCAGCTCGTAATGTACCCCTATGTGAAGAAACTGCAGAAAATCCACTCTAGTAATACAGTTTTTGAAAATTTCATTTCTTTTTGAACCATCCTGTACACCTTAGTTTCAGAAAACCGCTTGAAAAACACTCCCATATAATTCTGATTAGGAAGACATTCAATTAATAAGATACTAAATGGAGGATGGATGAGAGTATAGCTGGAGGCATTCTCATCTGGCTTAGTGAAATGGTTCTTCTGTGAAAGATGTGTCTATATAGTAGCCTGAAGATGGGCCAGATGCACCTGGGAAAGATGGGGAAGGCTTGCTCATTGGATCTGCAGATGACACAGGTTGGGAGAAGAAGTTGGGATGAAAGAGGAAGGACTCCACAATAAAATTATCATCACAAGATTTAGTACTGGACTGAACCCACAAAGATTAATTTTAAGCACAGTGAATGCAAAGAGTTTAAGCAACTGTACATGTTCAAGATGAGGGAGACTTGACTGCAGTTCACATACTCTGAGGCTTTTAATTGACCAGAAAGATTTATACATATCAACATCTTGATATAAAGCAACATACATTCTCCCTCCCTTCTTTTAATCCCCTTCCCCCAAAAATCTGCCAAGAGTTCATCTCTGTGGTCTTTGGCTGCATTAATAAGATGTATGTTCAGATCACAGGAATGTTGACCCTAGTGTACTCTGAGTTGGTCAACTCAAAACTATAGTACTGTGTTTAGCTCTGACACTGACCTGACCTTGACAAATTTGATGCACATATTAGTGGGGAAAGACAGACCACTCAGAGGACATGTCACTTGCAGAGAGGATGAGGAACTGTGAATACATTTTGAAGAGGGAGGACTCAAAAGTTCATGAATTCACATATTGGAAGAGGTATAATACAATGATTAAGAGCACAGACACTTCAATGAAATTCATTTATGCTTCTCTAGGTATATGTCTACCTATAAATACATATGTATTTATTGATTCACCCTGTCCTACTAAATAAATGCCCCAAGAAAGCAGAATTTTATTCATTGGTTTTCTTCTCATAAAGAGTACCTTTCATAGAATACCTTTCATAAATATTAGTTTAATAAATAAATAGATGTAAAAAAAAAAAAAGAGCACAGGCACTGGCATCCAATTGCCTGTGTTCAAATCTTTGGAGTTAGTGGAAATGGGTACCAGACTGTTTGTGAAGACCCTTAAAGGAATGTGCCAGGTCACACTCATCTTTGTGTATATACCGGGCCTGACACATCACAGGTGTTTAATAATGCTTTAGCTTTCCTTCATAGAGACGTAATAAACAAAGAATGAAGGTTTCAGAGGCAAATTGCAAAGGAGGTACACATACACACTGGTTAAGCACCTGGGAGCAACCACAAGGCAAATAATAGCAGCTCCTCATTGCTTTTCCCACAGGTGGCCATGGTGGTCATGAAAATGATGTGGTGTATTGAAATCAGAGTTGCCTCCTGGTAACTGAACGAGGAGGCAGCTTGACTCACAGTGACCTGCTGCTTCTTCTTCTACTTCTTTTTTTTTTTTCAGAGTGGACATGTGTATTTTAGATATTGTTAGTTTTAATGGGTTCAAGTCAGCTAGGAGTAGAGTCTGCTCTCTGCATACATTTTTCATCCTTTCTAATCTTGGCTCTCTTTTATTGTTTTGTTCATAAACTTTGACAAAAGCATTTTTCCCCCTGATGTCATGGTGTCACGCTGTTTTGTCCTCTGAAAATATCTGCTATTGAAGTTTAATTAAAAAATACAGTTGTTTCTACTTTGCAGCTATCAGAAGAATCTTTTATAGTGTTTGTTTTCTCTTCATGTGAGATAATTTGGGGGAAATGCTAGCTCCTCACTCCACAAAAGGTCACTAAACTAAAATGAGATGGTTTAATTGATAAGCATTCTTTAAGGAATGTGGAGTATTCCCAAGATCCTATCCTTGCAGAGCTCTGGGCTTTGGAATAAAATCAAAGTCTTGTTAAAAGCTCTGCATCTAAATGTAGCCATTCAGAAAATAGCCATGAAAATTCCTTTTTTCCCCCTAAGCTATCTGTTCGTTAAAGTGTTGTGAAATGTACAATAATTTTCAATGTCTTAGCCACTTAAATTATAAAATATATAAAATGTCAAAATTGTTTATGATTTAAACATAATGGTTAGTACGTGCTCCAAAGATACTTCATATATAATATATTCTGTGTATTTACATGTCCCTATATATCCATATGTTTAGATAATGCCTTCTGAGAGCTAATTAAATCTTTTGAGTATTAAAATACTAAATGAAGGAAAATATTTCTACATTTCCTTGGGAACCAGTAGGATTTTTCTATTTTGGCATGCTTTGTATATTCCCTGCCTCAGTAAAAACACTGGCCCCCACGAAAAGTAACAAACCAGGTTCCCAAAACAAAACTCTAAAGATTGAGAAATCAAGACAAAGGTGATGCTTTGATACAATGGTAGGGATGATCCTGGAGGTGTCTTTGAATCAAGTATATTTCATGAGATTCTACCTCTACTTCCGTAATGAAATGTTCCCATGCCCATTTAATTCCACTTATGTATGTGTTTGTTCAACAAAACCCTTCAGATAAATCATTTAGGGGGAGTAAACCACCTTAAAATTATATGTCTAGAATATTTTGGTCCAGCTAACCTCTGCTGCTCCACTTCCTTCTTCCCTGCTGGTTCTCCACATACCTGCTACTCTCATCATCTTTTCCCAGGTCCCTTGGTCTCCTCCTTCTGCTTCAGGGCAGAACACAACCTTTTTTCTCTGTCTAGTATACTCATCCTAATTCCCTTGGGCTGGCTGATCTCTTCCTCCATCCTCAGCCTTCACATTGTTTCTGAAAGAAGGCTTTCACTACATCCTTGCCCCACCCCACCACAGTAACAGATGAGGATGTTTGGTTATCAGTTCTCACAGTTTGATAGTTGTCTTTGTGGCCTTTAACACAATAGGGATGTTTCAGTTCCTTATGATATGATTGCTTTATTGTCTGTTTCCTCTACCAGACTGTAAACCCCATTAAAGGGAGCAGTGCTAATGCCTGGTAAGATGCTACCATGCATAAATAGAATAGATCCACTGAGAATCTAAAGCTACCTGTACTACACTTGGGTGGTGCCTGACTGGAAATTTCTGCCTGAAGTTTATTTTTTATTTTTTTATTGAGAAATTTATTTTTTGAACAACCATACAAGTTTTTAACAAAATAATATAGAATGTACATAGATTCTGGAGATTATATTTACCCCCAAGAGTGCCTCCCCGATTACTCACCCCTATCCCTTCCCCCTTCCCCTTCCCACAACATCTCTAAAAAAAGTATTAGGTTGTATAACAGTACACCTTATCTGGATTTAACACATGATAATAGGCCACCTTTCTCAATGGCCAGGGTCAGTTCCAGCCTCCACAGATGAGTGGAGACATTCGACCCTTGGTTCTCTGGGTTAAGCTGATTTTACTCAGCATAATTTCTTCCATAGCCATCCATTTACCTTCAAAGGCTGCAATATCATTGTTTCTAATTGCTGTGTAAAATTCCATGGTATATATGTACCACAGTTTTTGGATCCATTCATCCAGTGAGGGACATCTGGGTTGTTTCCATAGTCTAGCAATA